>OX388305.1:10912288-11117064 GCA_947579605.1 Athripsodes cinereus
TTCTTTTTCGAAATATCCTTCTGAAATGATGTGTTATTTTACTATTTTTAACAGAATAACGATGTAATAAGAATTACTACTACCATACCATCACGGCATATCCCACAAGTGGGGTAGCCAGCAGACCAGCTGCATATAAAGCATGCAAGCTGTCTTCTCCGTGCCAATATATAAATCAAGACGTTCAGGATGGGTGGCAAACCTCATTGCTGAATTTAAGATTTAAAGTGTCTTATTTTCGAACACCTGCCTTTTACAGGACACTCGAAAACTTATGGAGAAGAGGGGAGACCAATTCTTTACCGGGTGCTCCACGGGATAATAAGAATTGATGGTTTTTATTTCAAATAGTCAATTAGATTATTTTATCGACATTTATTTAGTAAAACTCCAAATCTAATAACTCGACGGAGTTTGAAAACGACTTCACATGGCAAAACCTAGGTCACTATATGAGACTAAATAGTTAAAAGTTTAAATCATATTTCATATGATATAAATTGTTAATTGAATTGAAAGACTATAGTTAAATGTTAAAATATTTCATTTCCCAATTATGTGATAAAACATTTGAAATTATAATAATTACATGGCTAAATAAATATATTGCTTTGATATCAGCTCTTTATGTATTGATACATTTCAAAATTAAAACATTAATGTATTTCAAAATATAACGCAAGCAATGTTGGCATTGAGACATTCAAAGGTTATGATATACTTTCGAGTTGAGTACTCGTGTTTTGTAATATCATTCCAGGCGTATGATTTAATGATTATAACAACCTGACATCAAAGGAAATATTCAGAAAACATTTCGTTATGTTTACGTTGAGACGTGGAAATAAAACGAAGGAAAGAGAGTTCTGGTAAAAACTATAATACTGCAAACGTTTAGTCGGTTGGTAATGTATGTAAATCAAAAATCAATATTAAAAAACGGTGGTAGGAACTTATATACTGGCAACTTTTTAAAGTACCTACCTACAGTAAAATATCTCTTTACCATACTTTTGTTTACTTTTTCAAACCTTTATTTGTAACATATTCATGTATGTAGTTTACTCCACTATTATTAGATAGGTACGTTATTTTAAAAATAAAGTGTGCCTCTATCTCGTTACATGAATTATAGTTTTACGAAAAAAATCCGTGGACCACGCAGCAAATAATTAGTCTCCCACTCTTTTCCGTAAGTTTTCGAAGGTTCTGTAAAGGCAGGTGTTCAAAAAAATAAAGTACAAATTCAGCGATAAGGTTCGCCACCAATCCTGAATGTCTTAATTTTTGGTGACGCGGAGAGGATAGCTTGCACATTTTTTACTTACAGCTAGTCTGCTAGCTACCCCATTTGCGGATAGTAATAATAGTTGTTTTATGAATTGCGTATATATTTATTATTCTTCTCTAGACGATTTCGAAAAATCAAATGTGATAAAAAAATTACCTATTCTGCCGAATGGATGTTTAAATATATTTGTTTAGTTTTTATTTTTGTTTTTTTCTTTCTGTGTTTTGTACTCTACTGGCAATAATAACAAAAATGAACTCAAAGATGGGCTGATCAAGTACAAAAAATATATAAAACCCTTATTATATTGTATTCTGTAAATTTTAATTTGTATGTTGCCCATTTTTTATAAATAAATAAATAAAAAAAAAACGAAAAGGTATTAGTTCATTTTACGAGATTATATGGAGCAAAAAGCGGTTGTGTTGGGTACTTGTAACTTACATATAGGTATGTACCTGAAATGTGATATTGATTCCATTATGTAATTTATATACATCTTATAATTATTAACGTATAATAAAACTCGTAAAATCTGTATAGGTATACATAATTATTTAATGCGAATCACGCATAATGAGTTGGGCAACCTAGGTACGATTGTTCCAGGGTATGGTAGTGACTGTACGATATTGTTTATTGCATATTGCATTATTTTGTATATTGCATTATTTTATTTTTATTTCTGACGCGGATACATATTAGTATGTATCTGAGATTATGTGTTACAGGGATGTTGCGAATATTCGCATCCGCATCCGCAAATGCGGAGCTTCCGCATGTATTTGGACATCTGCATCCGCATCCGCATCCGCAATAATCGATGCGGATGTTCATGCGGATGCGGATGTAAGACAATTTGCGACAAGAAAGAAATGGGGCGGGGCCGGCGAATGGCGCGTGCCGTTCGCACTTGACATTAACTTGACATTAACCGGTTTTATTTTATTTTTGCAAATAACAAAAAAGAAAAAAAATATTTCATCCATAAAAATCATAATACTTATTGTAGCAACGATTTCGTCACATATTTGACAGTGGGGCCAACCAACTAAGATAGTTCCTACTTTTTTTCTATAACATCTTGAACATCCGCATCCGCATCCGCATTCGCGGATGTGAGCCTTCAAAAATCCGCATCCGCATTCACATCCGCGGATGTGTAAAAATCGACATCTGCAACATCCCTGATGTGTTATAATGTTTTAGTATTTAAATTTAAATTCTTGACACAGACAACTTTGTTGAAGATAAAACATTATCATGTACAGCGTCCTCGAGGTGCTATGGCACAAAGATGGCGCTTTAAATACTCTCCGTTATATATTATATTGTTTGGTAGGACGAAGTGTCCCAGGGTATAAAGACGCGTCTTGAGCAGCTAAACACGACTCTTGGACGTAGGTCCTACGTAAGATATCATTATCTCGTAACTTAAGTATATGGGATGGGTAATTGTGTTTTTCGACCAAAAGTAAGTCATTTATATTTTATTTTATATATTACTCTATTAACACAATATCAATAGAATAAGGTCAATACCTTTTTGATAACTGGGACACTAAGAATACGAATGAGAAATATGTTTTTAAGCTGATTATATCTTCAGGCCTCAAGGTTTTTTAGCCGATAGCGGGGTTGGTACGGTTGTAACAAATTCTGTAAAGACGATTATGGCCGTCAGATTAATATTAAATCAGAACATTCAAAAATACGCGGTCCGAAGTCTCGTCATTCAATTCACACTTGCAATAAGTACTATCAGTTATACCAAACCTTTGAAAGTGATAAGCTACGATACAACGGCCCAGACGCATTCTAAGACTTTTGAGATACCACTTTTAGATATTTTTCTTCATTAAGTAATAACTTAGATGAAGTTTTGGGTTGAGTAACATAATATAGAATAATCCTTTTTGATCTTCTGTTGATTCCTTGAGCTCCTGCCATGAGACGTCGGCTTTTAATTTTGAAAATTGTCTGCTTTCTCATTGCGCTCGATGCCTGACAACCGATACCATCGACGTTACAACTGTTTCTGGAAAGGGATTCAGTCGTGACAGTAGCAAACCTTTTCTCCCGTTTCTTAACCATAGCACAATAATTAGTAAATGCTAATTTATTTCGTGGTTAAATATTCACTCTCTTATATCAAGTACTTTTTCTGCATCAGTTCAATGCTACATGCGATCAAAGAAATTTTGGCATAAGTGTACCCAGGTTACCCTAAATATTACGGAACAAGTATAAGCATATTTTGATTGAAGGTTATGAAAATCATTAACGAATTACTGTAATTTACGAATATTTACCGTTAAATTTTTTAACATAACCGTTTGTTACTATATCATAATTGTTTTTCTATTTTCTAAAATAGGTAGCTTCTGCGATAAACTCGCCCATTGCACAAAATTATTTATTCAGTAGTAATGATGTCAAGTATATTTTCTTGGTGTACTATTTTTGTGCAATAAAGATTTTTATTATTATTATTATTTACTGTATGATTGTATAGAGAAATAAAGAATACGGTGACAAATGGAGATGTTACAATAATTAATTCGTTAGCCAAAGCAATCACATCTTGTGTATATTCGTTTTTTATTTTATTTCGAAGCTTAAAGTATTTTGCATAATACTATCCACGTGGCACAAGTGAATATCAAATTATAAATATTTTTTAGTTTCACGTCACCAAATACGTAGATACATCATATATAAAATTAACAAAACCAATACCTGCCACAATAACAAAATGAAGTAGGTATACTAACAATATAAAATATTTATTGGCCTTACTAAGGATATATTTAATTTCGTTCTCTTAGACAATTTTTAATCATTATTTTATGTTTACATTTAACTTAATATTAAGGAAAGGAATACGTAAGGAAAACAAATTCAGCTGAATAAAGGTATTTTACGTAATATAATACTTATTGTATCTACCTATATTCGTTTCTGAAGAAAGTATATAAACCATTTCATTTTCAACATAAGCAACAAAGGAAAACGATTACCATTTCAAGGAATGTAAACATAATACACTACAATAGCTTGTACCTATGTATTTATGTACAATCAGATGAGCGCCTTTGGTGGAGGTTGTGTAGGAGGTATATAGTAGTATAAGATGACAAAAGCGCGCATGAGATGTTAGGGATGTTCCAAAAAGAGGGCATTAGTTTTAAGGAGTTCATCCAGAGTTCATCCGCTATTCAGGTCACCCTGCAGCCGTCGTGGCGTCAGCGCCAAGACGTTCTCAAGGTTTTCACAATCTTACATAAAAATACATAAAATACACTAGTTTGTTATTACAAATATTTCGTAATGTTTCAGTTAGATTTCATTCCTACGTGTAAGGGTATTTATATGTATAACGTAAATGAAATATTTTAAATGTACCTATACAATCTTACGTTTTATTAAATTATATTTACTTATTATATTTCATTTGTCTGAAATCACCTTCCTTCTTCTTCTGAAAGAAGATTTCAGACAAATGAAATAAAATAAGTTTTGAAAAGTAACAACAAACATAGAAATATCTATAACAAATAGTATGTAACAAGTTGTCGCCCGCCACAAAGTGCTAAATTTGACATAACAATCACATAGTAGAGAGTATTTAAATATTGCCTATGTTTCTATTAGCATGTACATATTTCTTAAAAAGACCTTCTTTTATTATTTCCAGTGGAAGCTCGTTTGAAGGGCAGTGGCAGAATGGTAAACGCCACGGTTTAGGAGTCGAAGCCAGAGGTCGATGGCTATACAGGGGTGAGTGGACACAGGGGTTTAAAGGACGGTATGGGGTACGACAAAGCGCTACCAGCAATGCTAAGTACGAGGGCACATGGGCCAATGGACTTCAAGACGGATACGGTAGTGAAACATATGCTGATGGAGGTATGTAATAAATATTATATTTGACTTATAAATACTCACTCATATTATGTGCATACAAATACAACTAGAATATAAATCTTTCACTATTTAGCATAAATGCATTTGAAAATTCTCATTGTTTACTTGTCAGTCTGATATTTTGTCAGAACTAAATTAGATAATAAATTTTTGGTGGTACTGCGATACACATGTTCCAATTGGGTACTATACAAGCCTATGGTTACACTTCAGAAATATAGGCTAGTCGATTTACTTAAAATGTACTTATAAATACACAGAATAGTTCCATACAACTACTTTTAAATGCCTGTTATTTTTTTTACCGTGCTATTATAATATACCGTAATGACAAATACACATAAAGGATTGCACCGTTAATGTAAGATGATTAAAACAAATTATAAAAAACATGTTACCGGAGTACCTTCAGTAGGTTTGATATTGATTGCGCAGAGCGACAGGCAAATACTCGTATATTAGGCCACTATCTAACTCACTAGATTCAATTATCTCTTAAAAAAATATAACCACACAAAATGTCACTAAAAACAAAATTCTTTCATATCGTAATGTTGATATCAATGTTTAGACTAGTTTAATAAAAAAAAGTATACATTTGAATGTGGACTTATATACGTAGGTACCTAATATGTTATGTTTTGCTTCCGCGTGATTGAAGATAAAATAATAACAACGTAATATCTCAGGTCACCTTTTCCTCCATATCCTTCTTCTCTTCATACCCGTACATCACCTCCGGTACGGTAATGTAGTAGTCATATACCTACCTATATAGGTACCTTATACGTGTACAGTCGGTTCAGCCTCCGTTCTACGTACCTACTTGATGTACTCCCCAGTAGAGAAATATCGATCGTGGCTCATCTCATAGGCCACGGTCGTCTTGGTACAGCTCAGCGGGCAAGGTAAAATCAAGTGCATTAGCAACAAAAAAACGTAAATACAATATCGTACACAACTTTTCCTATGCAATGAAACGAAATATTGACGATTTACCATAAAAAGAAATGAGAAATTTTATACGTCTGTTTCATCTGGTTGATTGTTTCAGGGTACTGCATTCATGCGACGCAACGTGTACCTACTTTTCATTGAGGAAATGGAATAGTCCATATTAGTCAGATTGTATCAAATTTACCGTTGTACGAATTATTATGAATACCTACTGCTTAACATAACGAAAATTTCTTTTCTTTTTAAATTAATATTGTTTATTTGCTCAACCTCATGCTTTTAAAAATATATTTATTATTTTTCTTATCATGAGTTTAATAAATTTAGTACTGCAACTTTTTTCACGTTTCTTTCAATCCCTCAAAAATAATTAAGGTGTTCGTAAAAAAAAACAATATACATCTTATCATCCAGCGACGAGATATGCCATTAATCCTGAATGTCTAAATGTTTTGATGGCACGGAAAAGACAGCTTGCATATTTATTACATGCAGCTGATCTGCTGGCTACCTTACTCGAAAAATATACCACGACGGTTCAATAATTAAGTAAATAATTAACTAGGCTTATTAAACTTCGTTTTATTTACTTAGAAAAATTTTCATATTGACACGTGTACAGCTACGTACACACATAAAATGAATAATCTTCACAAAGTCATTCCACGTTACCTATCTATTTAAAATTTATAAAAAAAATACTAGAAACATGCATCGCATATGCTCTGGTATTTCAATAAGTTTATTTTTGTTCCTTGCCTTGAATTGCCTTTATACGTAATTAACTGTTCGTGTCCTCTGTGTTGTCAAAACTAAAATACGTGCCTATACGTAAATTCATTTTTATTACTTAACTTTATAATAAAAGTACATACTTACTTATTTCTCTATGACTTATGTATTATGCAAAGCAACCGTCCTACTTACAAATATGTATGGATGTGTTATTATATAACCTGTTTCATGCTAATTAATTTAAATTTATTTATTAATTCGTTTTACAATTATTCTTATCCTTTATAACTTCATTTTATAGTTTAAGACTTTTTTCAGAGTTTCATATTAGTATTTGATTTACCTATTTGCTATTTGCTCCTCCCTTGACAGCACACCAACATTCTGCCCTCTCTCCAAACTTCCAAAGATTTATTATCAGCCGGCTACCGTAATTACGTTCTCTCTATAATGTAGGATGTCACCTTGAGAGCCTTTCAAAAGATTCATATTATATTGTTAAAGCCGCTCTTTAGCAAAAACTGTAAGTAGTCAATTTTCAACAAATTTGGTAGAAAAACTCTCAAAACTTTTCGACCCTGTGAACATTTTTATTTGATAATATAAAAAAAAAATTTACCGTTAGTTAGGAAATGTGATGCATGCAGATTTGCTTGAAAGTACATGATTTTAGTTATGCATCCCCTCTAGATTTTGTTTTCATGTTTTAATTTTTCATTTTTTGTTGTTAAGTTTTGTTTCAATTATGTTTTGTTTTGTTATTGTACCTTAAAAGTTGTTTTGGCCACATATTCTATCCTTTTTTGAGATACTACATTCCTGCCGCTTGATATCTTGACCTCGTGTCATCGATAAACCTCCACATCTTAAGTGTATATCCTTTTTTCAAATAAATATTTCGAATATGTTTTAGTATGTTCCAATGAAACTTTTTTCATTATAATTTATTTATATCTCATATATGTAGGGATTAACTCGGACATGTTGTCTTGTTATCTGAATCTCCGTGTAGTTATTATTGTCTCAGGCTTTTGGGAAGCGTGCTGTCACCATCTTAAGGGGTTTGAAGGAGCTTACACGGAGATCCCGACAAGCAAACAATATGATAAGGATCGTAGAAACCTGAAATAAAATGTTATTTTATATTTTATTATTTAATATATATTGATTATAACATCAATCATTACGAATTATCATAAAATTGACAGTTAGAAATATAATTCACTGCACAGAGTGCGAGTTTATTTGCGATGTCTTCCAACTTCCATTTTTACTTTATTTTTATTAAATACAACTATTTTTTTAGAACTAATCACTTATTCAAACTACACATTGCCTTTATAAACATGATTGTAAAGCATTTTATGTGAAGTTCCCACTGCTATACACTCTCAAGGGATAACATAAATTTATTGTACTCTATACACGATGTCAGTGCAACGCAATGCGGGATTTTTGTGTTATTCTAGGAATAATACAATACAATATGTTCTGTATTCACGAAACACAAATTCATTATTATTTTATGCAAATATTCCTGATTCTATACTGTTCCATATTCACATTACTTTAGTGTTAAATAGCACATGCAACAATAACAAAACATTATAATAACAAAGAAAATATTATATGTTACCATTTTATGTTAAAAAATATATACCTATATAATATAATTATATATTTGAGTAATTTTACATTGAACTTCCTATTTATAATAATTTATTGATTCTTCTTATTTATAATAATATTGATTCTGTTTTATTTTACTAATTTGAGTTATGTTTTATATTATTAAGACATCCTACCTATTAATTTAGCGTAGAAATAGTTCTTATGATATCATTTAATTGTATAGAATAGATATAGAGTATGTATAATTAAGTATTATTGTAAAGTAATTTAATAATTATGTTTTATATTAGAACCTGTTGACAAGTCAACTTATATGACTTAACAGGACCATGTATTTTATGCCTATAATTGATACTAATAAAAAAAAAAAAAAACTTTTATAAAATTTTATTGGATAATTTCTTTTGTTATATAAGTATATGTCATATTGTTTTTTAATTGTGTATTATTGTTTATTGTCGTTGTAACTCCTGTCTTGTATGAATTTACTTTTTTTATATATATTTTTGAACACGTAAAAGGCTGATGCCGTATATTGTAATAAATTAAAAAATAAAAAAATTCTATAGGAGCTTGACATAATAATATGCAATATACACTACTAACATTCGAAACCGTAATTGCGAGTGTTTTTGTTTTAAATTACTCCACGTTTTATACTTATAACCCAACACATATCTATTCATTTTTCTTTTTTGAGTTTTTACATAAATCATATATCTACACAATACACATAGGTACATACACTAAATACAGATACCTACTAATTTTTGCAAATTAATATTCTCTGAAGCTCTTTCTAAATTGTTTTGTTGATAAATACTAAAAACTTTTATTTCTTAGTTTATAAAAAAAAAAATTTAAACACAGAAATTTTAATAATATGAAGTAAAAGTAGGTACCTATATCAAGTACCATCAAGGCACATAAAAAAATTCTATAGGAGCTTGACATAATAATATGCAATATACACTACTAACATTCGAAACCGTAATTGAGTGTTTTTGTTTTAAATTACTCCACGTTTTATACTTATAACCCAACACATATCAATTCATTTTTAATTTTTGAGTTTTTACATAAATCATATATCTACACAATACACATACATACACTAAGTACAGATACCTACTATTTTTTGCAAATTAATATTCTCTGAAGCTCTTTCTAAATTCTTTTGTCGATAAATACTAAAAACTTTTATTTATTAGTTTATAAAAAAAAATTTAAACACAAAAATTTTAATAATATGAAGTAAAAGTAGGTACCTATATCAAGTACCATCAAGGCACATAAAAAAATTCTATAGGAGCTTGACATAATAATATGCAATATACACTACTAACATTCGAAACCGTAATTGAGTGTTTTTGTTTTAAATTACTCCACGTTTTATACTTATAACCCAACACATATCAACGCATTTTTAATTTTTGAGTTTTTACATAAATCATATATCTACACAATACACATACATACACTAAATACAGATACCTACTATTTTTTGCAAATTAATATTCTCTGAAGCTCTTTCTAAATTGTTTTGTCGATAAATACTAAAAACTTTTATTTATTAGTTTATAAAAAAAAAATTTAAACACAGAAATTTTAATAATATGAAGTAAAAGTAGGTACCTATATCAAGTACCATCAAGGCACATAAAAAAATTCTATAGGAGCTTGACATAATAATATGCAATATACACTACTAACATTCGAAACCGTAATTGAGTGTTTTTGTTTTAAATTACTCCACGTTTTATACTTATAACCCAACACATATCAACGCATTTTTATTTTTTGAGTTTTTACGTAATTCATATATCTACACAATACACATACATAGGTACACTAAGTACAGATACCTACTATTTTTTGCAAATTAATATTCTCTGAAGCTCTTTCTAAATTGTTTTGTCGATAAATACTAAAAACTTTTATTTATTAGTTTATAAAAAAAAATTAAACACAGAAATTTTAATAATATGAAGTAAAAGTAGGTACCTATATCAAGTACCATCAAGGCATATTATTCAATACTAGATGGTCCTACCCGGTGTCGCCAGGGTGAATTTCATTAAATTTTTCGTTATGGAAACACGTGACAGCGGAACAGTCATACAAACGTCACTTTTATACAAAAATACAATCCAATTTTCCGACTTTTCAGTTGGATTTTCCAAAAATGTTCATTCATGCAAACCGTCTCCTGATAATAACGAACACAACAAAATAAGAATCAGCCAATTCCGTTCAGCCGTTCTCAATTTATGGGGGGACATACATGGTCAACTCATTTTTATTTATATAGAACTAGATGTTCTTACCCGGCGTCGCCAGGGTGTATTTCATGTCTCTATCTCCTTTCTAGTAGTTTTCTTTCTTATAAACCATTTAAAAACACAACAAAAAAGTCGTTGATGGTAGATAAAACATTTTTTTTTTAATTTCGTTATGGCAACACGTGACAGCGGAACTGTCATACAAACATCACTTTCATACAAAAATACAGTCCAAATTTCCGACTATTCCGTTGGATTTTCCAAAAAATTTCTTTTTTGCAAACCGTCTCCTGATAATTACGAGCACAACAAAAAAGAATCGGCCAATTCGGTTCAACCGTTCTCATGTTTTGGGGGAACATACATGGTCAACTCATTTTTATTTATATAGATTACGAAGCATGCATGTATATAGGTATATTTTTGACTCTTCCTTTTTATATAGAGGGGGTATAGGGAAGCGCGGGCGTCCAATAACCACATGTCTGGATCAAATTCTAATGGACCGCCCCGTGTTCAATAAGAGAAATCGACGTGCGTCTATGAGAAATTGGATGAATGTAGAAAAAGCGAAAGAATTATGTAATTATAGAACTATATGGCGTTCTGTTCTCACTGCCTACTCCACTTGAAATGCGGCGTGAGGATATAGATAAATAGATGGACTTTCTATAAAACTAAAACATATATTGTTTTCTTACTCGATCACATCAAACGGAGAAGGTTCAAATATTTTTCTTGAGAATGTTGGAGATACTTGTTTCCGTACTACCTATAGTGTTTATTTCTATCTGCGTTTGTAATAAGTAAAGATGGAACACGATAAAGACATAGACGTACATATTATAATATGTACCAATAGGTATATACTGGATTTTTTTTATTGTCGAGTAGTTTCACTAATAAATTTAAAAAAATTATAAGATGTCCTTGAAACAATTACTTTTCATAAAAAATAATAAATAAAATGCTAAAACTTGACACCGAAATTAAACATTTTTTATAAAACTGTCTCAAGGTAATATTTTGTAATAAAAAGTATACGAAGTAATAAAATAAGAACAAGTTAGAAGTTAAAATTTATATGAAATTTTTTCCAGTTACATGATATGGCAGTAAAATGTCGAATATAGTGTGTAGCATAACAATCGACATAAAGTCGTTTTATAATAAACATTTCTATTATATTTTTAAAGAATCTAATAATCAATTTTTGACAATTTTTCTCTTACTCTGTCTATTGTCAACAAAGGATATGTTCTGTTTATTTTTTGTAAAAACTAAAAGCAAAATGGAAAGTTGTTTATACAAAATTTTATAATCCACATTTATTTTTTCAGTATAAGAAATTGATCCCGTAATTTGAAAATGGCCAATTTACGTATTTAAGTCTCCCTTCCATGGACATACCCAACATTTTATCAAAATGAAAAGGGAGGGGGCATCAGCTTAGCACATTGGAACAGGAATTAGAATGTTTCATGTTCTTCTCTATTTGCTATTTCAAAAAAGATGTTCATGTAAATGTATGAGCTCTTCTGTGTATATTTGGGAATTTTATATGTGTGTATAATAATTGTAATTTCAAAACCTATTGAAAAGCCAAATAAAAATAAATAAATAAGGGTTATTTTAGAGCCATTTACTTTGACAGCTATATATAAAGTATGTACACCTTCTTTAAGTGTCATTACAAGATAAATATAAAAGAAACATAGGTTTCTACACAGCCTATTAGATGCAAGTTAGTTGTAGACGATAAACCTATTGAGCAAGTAGCAAAGTTCAAATATCTTGGGGTGGAAATATCCAGTCATAGCGATCTATACAGTGAAATAAGAGAACAGACAAATAAAGCTTCTGTTACAGCCGGATGTTTAAGAAATTTGGTATATATATAATGAGTTACAATCCATTGGATTGGTCTGCAACGAGTTTGGTTTTTCTTCTCCATTCGTCCCTATTCTCAGCCAGTCTTTTCAGTCCCACGTATGAGCCACAGTTCATGTCCCTCTTCAGTTGGTCCATATATGCGTCTCTTGGTCGGCCTCTGCTATTTGTCCCCTCGGTCTTACCCTCCGCGATGGCGATGAGTAGTCCTGGGTGCCTAATATTGTGGCCAATCCAGTTAGCTCGTTGTTGGCTGATTCTCTTAAGGAGTTGCCTTTTTTCGCCTACCCTGGTTAATACTTCTTCGTTTTCGACGTGCTCCGACCAATGGATCTTAAGCATGCGTCTGTAGCACCACATTTCAAATCCGCCAACCATCCGCTTTCACTCTTGCTGATGGTCCATGTCTCACAACCATAAAGCAGAATGCTCCATACAAAGGCTTTAGTAAGGTTCTTCCTTACGCTTAAGTCAATATTTGGGGATTCCAATATCTTCGATTTTTTGTTGAAGGCAATCCTTGCCTGGTTTATTCTGCTTACAATTTCTGCTTTGGAGCGTCCATCCTGGTTTATTCTACTGCCTAGGTACACGAATTCACTTACTTGTTTGATGCTCACTCCATTTAAGGCAATGTTCGCAGTCGCTTATGGAGGAATAAACATATGCGCATAAATAGTAAGGTACGCATTTACAAAACCTGCGTGAGGCCGATAATGGCATATGGCGTCGAAACGCGAGCTGATACTAACAGAACAAAAAATCTCTTTCGAACTTCTGAAATGAAGACTCTACGTGCAATCGCGGAAAAAACGCTCAGAGACAGAGTCAGAAATACCGAAATAAAAAAAATCTGCGAAACTGAAGATATCGTTCGGTGGAGCAGAAAGAGAAGACGGACCATGTGGACCGCATGAGTAGCAAAAGATTAGCTCACATCGCCGCGAACGAGACTCCACTAAGACGAAGATTGTCTGGAAGGTCACCTATAAGATGGAAGGATAGTTGGTCTTCAGCGTCGCAAGAGGAAACAAATTCCGGGCAAACAGGTCAATGACCTACTGCAAGCAGAAGAAGAAGAAGAAGGTTTCTACACAGATCCGTTTTCATTTAAAATCACCTGCAAGGCGACAGAAAACATTCAACATTCAGGCAATTAACTGGCAAATTACAAAAAAAATATCACGTTAAGTAGCATGTCACAGATATTTATCTATCTATTCCCTCACGCCATATCCCAAGTGGGGTAGGCAGAGAGAACGGAACGCCATAATTATAGATCTGTCCTTAGATACTTCTTTCGCTTCTTCTATAGTCATACGATTTCTCATGCACGCACGTCGATTTCCCTTACTCAAAACGTGGCCGTCCTTGAGAATTTGATCTACTCGGACGCCCACGTTTCCTCACAAGTATATCCTATTTATCATTCTTTCCTCTTCCATTCGTTCCACATGACCAAACCATCTCAATTTATTAACACGCATTCTATCCACAACACTCCACTTGCATCCACTCATTCTTCAAATATTCTCATTCCTCACTCTATCACGCGACGTTTTACCAACCATCCACCTCAGTGATCTCATCTCCACAGATATTTATTTATGCAAATAAATCATTATCAAATATAATCGATAGTATACATAGATAGAGTATCTCTTTTGCATCGATATTCGGATAACTACTTACATAATATACCTATATATTTTATTCGTGTATTTATTTAGAAATATTTGAATAAAATTAATGTATGTATTTGATCATTAGTTTTTAATTATAAACAAATACATTCTATCTTTGATTATTCATTCATTCATACATACCATCATGTCATTACCCACAAGTAGGGTAGTCAGCGTTCAAAATATATGCAATAAACATTAAAGTCGTCCTCTATGTGCCAGTAAAGTTAAGGTATTTAGGATGGGTGGCATACATAGTCGCTGATTTGAAGATGTTTATTGTCTTAGAAGTGAGGTTTTATGGACACCGGCTTTTTATATGAATCTTGAAAACTTCGATTATACGCACAGGGGGCCTAAAATGGTCACATTGAGCAATTCATCTACAAATGATTCATTTCCCGAATTGCCAGCAGATTCGTAGCAATTCCTCTCATTTTCGTAAAATGGTCACGATTGTACGCGATTCACCCGCAATTCATTTCATCAAATGATTCATATTTCATTCATTCACTCCATTGCCATTAAATCGTTTTATAATTCCTAATATGATCCTATTATGATTCATATAAAGTGGCCTTTTTAGGATGGCCTTTAAACAAGATATTATGAACATTTCGTTGTAGGCGTAACAATATTAGTTAGGTAGGGAAGCAAAGCTGAGAGCAAGAACAAATTAATGTTTTGGCATCATGATGTTTGTGACGTATCGTTGGCTCAATTCCAAGCTACCGGACTATTCTTACAGGTGGTACCTACATGCATTACACATTGCATTACATCAACTTATGACGGTCCGCCGCCGCGACTTCTGATAATGTATTGAAAAAAAAAGCTTTCGTTTATTAACTTTTATATTGCCGTGTACAGACAGCTGGATGCGAACGTCAATCATCAAGCATCAAGCAAAAATCTTAAATCTTACGGCGACAATTCGGAGCATTCTCCGAAGAAATATTCGAATGAATGCCTTCGTTAGGTCTCATGGAATGGTAACGAAAGCATTCATTCGAATATTTCTTCGGAGAATGCTCCGAATTGTCGCCGTAAGATTTAAGATTTTTGCTTGATGCTTGATGATTGACGTTCGCATCCAGCTGTCTGTACACGGCATATGAAGAATGATCTTTTTCAAATTGTCCTGGGTCTGAGAGTTACATGTATACATATGTGTTCAGTGCATTGTATTTATGTGTATCGCCGTGTTAGTACCCATAATACAAGACTCATATCTTAGTTTGGGACTAGGTCGGTCTGTGTGAATTGTCTATTAATATACACACAAATGCAGAATCATTTCTAACATATTGAAAAAACATTTATGTAGATAATGAATGCTTACAATTTATTGTTTTTATTGTTCAAACTGTTCTCTTTTCCAATACACGCATTGTATCACAACAATAGCAGACCGCTAGGAATGTTGTGGGAAGGGATGACTGAAATAGGAAAATTTATTTATTTATTTATTTTATTAAACATAACAAACAATACAAATAGACTATTTGATAAAAACTTAAATCTAAACATACTCCTTATAAAGACAAGTGTCACGTTAAGGAGGAAAATAGATTTATAAGTGCAGAAGACTTTTTTTACCCTATGTCCCTGGGTAGAACATTGACGAGTTAGTAAATAAATACATATGTGATAGAAAATTCATGCATAATATAAAAAAAATGCACAAAAAAATTACCAATGATTGTAATAAAAAATAGGTTATTATGAAAAATAAATTGTTAATATTTAAAATGGATGATGATCGCATCCAACCGTAGATACTCGAATTTGTTGGAAAACTTGTACAGTGCATAATATACTCTTTACTTATCGCTAATCACTTCTGAAATAACATTTCACAAATGTATATTCATTACTTTCTTTTTACACAAAGATTAACAGATATCTATTTGGGGTTTAATATTGTAGATAAATAGTAGATACTTAGTTGTGTATATAGGACTTCCATTGTGCTGAACCTATGATACCCATACATATATACAACGATTTAGCCTGTGAGGCAAAGATTTTATTTTATTTGAATCGATAACAACCTTCAGTACCAAGTTGAAAAAATCGCTCTTCTAATATAGTTTCCCGCGCCCTTGAGATGGATGCTGCATTAAACGGCGCATAATAAATCATCATACATACATACAATGAAAATCGATAGTATTATACTATAGTGATTGGCAATGGCAGCATTGTAATGACTCGTTAGTTTTGGGTGCTATATAGAGAGAGATCAGGCACATTTTACTGCCTTATTTTAACGTTATTTTGTAAGTTACGAGAGTTACAAGGGATTCTATAACTTTCAAAAACGTACACTTTCGTGTATTTCACCTGTAGTACGTTTAATTACCTACATTTTATTACATCCTACCGTTATAATATGTAAAGGCGTAAATTTTTAATATTATTAGATACCTCCTACACGTAACTAAACATTGTCTACTCATATCTTCAGACCAAATATTGTGAACACAATATTTTATATTTTATTCAAGGACCACCCGAAGTACAATAGGTCTCTCATTAATATTTGTAAGTTTTTTTTTATAAGCTGTTAAATGGAAGTATAATTAAAATGTAGGTAGTGTATTCGCATTACATTAAAAAGATGAGCCTTGTAATAAATTAATTGGTAGTATAACTGAAAGGGTTTTCCTACACAAACGCCAATGCAATAAATTAACAATTTTCCAAGTTTTAGAAATTATTTTTTTATATACAGTGTATGTTTATACAGTGCAGATACATTATTTGTGTTTAGATTCAGCGTATCTTCTTCTGTAAGAAGATTCATTGATTATAAGATGTTACGCACTTTGACATCCATTAGTAATTCTTTGTCCATTCCAGCTCTTCGTAACACTTCTACAGTTGTCACTCAGTCCAAGAAATACGAAGTATTTTTCTAAGCAGCCGCATTTCAAATGCATCCAAGCTGTTTATGGTATTCATTTTTAGGGTCCTAGTATATGAACTGTACAACAATACAGATCATAAATGAATGGTAAACAATCAATGAACTACGTCCATTTCTCGTATCTCACTAGGTGTAATGAGCCTTACGTAGGTTCCGTCGGTTGCA
Source organism: Athripsodes cinereus (assembly GCA_947579605.1). Lineage (NCBI taxonomy): Eukaryota > Metazoa > Arthropoda > Insecta > Trichoptera > Leptoceridae > Athripsodes > Athripsodes cinereus. The sequence continues at coordinate 10,929,785 of OX388305.1, forward strand.
CCTGCATCCTTTACAATTACAATTTTACGTATTTTATAGACATTGAAGCGTACTAACCGTTACCAAATGTCTGCACTTTAAATATTTATTTTATGATTTAAAAACACAATAGAAAGAGAAATAAAATACATATAAAATAATCGCACCATAAAATATAATTATACAATGCCTTGTTTCGTTCTTTAAGGGGCGTTCACATTTGTTCACTCTGGATGATCCTCCAAAATGTAAACATGTGAACAGGCGTTTCATGAACAATGATCACTAGCGATGACGGATGAAAGCAATTCTACCCGACATACTTTTTTTGATGAAAGGTTCGTTCACTGAAATGACAATAAACAAGTTTTTTCCTATTATTTGTCTTATTTTTTATGAATTTGTTTTGAAAATCAGAATCATGTATAAATATTATCATGCTGACGTGAATTATATTAAATGTTTTTTTTTTTTTGTCTATTGATTTTTTTACGAAAATACGTCAAACTACATGCAATATGACCGTGAGTGTTGACATGGCAGTGAAATCATATGATAAACAAGTGTGAACAGACGTGTTCACTATCGATGAACAGATTTGACCCTGGCACTCTGGATGATCATCCAAATTGCAGCAATGTGAATGCCTCTTTAGTTAATCAATTCTAAACATATATTTGTGGAATTAAAATGAGGCATTTTTTTCAATAACTAAATGTTCAATATAAAAATGGGAGCGTGCATTTTTAAACTTTTTTGTTTGTCGAATTGAAAGAGTGGTGTTGATTGTGTGTGTGCTGAAATTTACGACTTGTTGAGTTCTGGAACTAGACTGTCGTTTTATATTAATATACCTGTAAATTGTAAGTAAACCACGTTTTAGTAAGCAAACAGCCCTCGGTTGATCCACGTCATTCTCTTTTAGCCACCCTTTCTAGCACGCTCCACGCAACCATATCTATAATTCATAATTATTGGACGTACATAGGTATCTAATAATATTCTAATTCATTACATAAACTCCCATTTTCCAACAGGGCTACTGTAACTAATCATTGCTTAAGAAATTTATACCAGTTTTACAATGTCATTACAAAACATAAATGCAAACTAATAATTTTGTTGAAGTGAATTATTATGAAAAAGTCATAATATTCATTAGTTTATTTTATTTTTCTTGCACACCATTATTCACGTAACAAAATCAACAAATATGCTGTGGCGAGATTATCACTTTATGGTGATTTCTTCCATTTTACCACGGTAAAATTAATTTATTTTTATTTATCATAACATACGACGTGAGCCTTCTACATGTAGACAATATATAAGAAATACATGACAGACATAAAAAAGTACATTTAAACAAGACAACCATGAAAAAATAACAATACATAATTAAAAGACAATATGGTACATATAATACAAATAAACCATTCAATAAAACTTGTCGAAAACAAAATAATAATATAAGACAGAAGCAATAACAAATTATCACAATATTAGGATATTCAATTTAAAATTATTAAAATACATAATTATAAAATATTTAACATAACAAACAAATAATTAATTTAGAAAGGTAATCAATGTTCATAGGTTAAAAATAGACATAGAGATAATTAATTAATTTAAAAGGTAGAGATAATTTAATAAAGAGATGTTAATTTGCTCAACAATACGACAATATGTTGAGCACATTATTTTTTTTTACGTAGAAGATTTCTTTGTTTTTCCTAAACTATAGATAGATATGTTTATTTTTTCTTAAGCTGCCTCTAAACCAACTTAAACACCTTCAGTTATTAATCTGAAACCAAAACTGTCACGACTTTTATAATCATCACCTAAAACTAAAAGAAGCAATCATAGATATTATTATAGATATATATTTTCCCTTAGAAAGTAAAAACGTGCCATGGCTTAAAGCTTCTTATTAAACTATTCGAAAAAACAAAGAAATTCTTATTAAGAACATGTAGGTACCTATAACTACTTAAATATATTAGTACTGTAATGAAGGCATATTCATCCCTATTGTGATGTAACTAGGTAGGCACTATAACTACATAGATACCTAGGCTTATTTTCCATGGCTTTTGAATAACAATAATACTCATAGATAGTACTGAAAGTATTATATAAACGCTATTGATTAAATCTGTTTACGACATAAAATCCGTCTTTTAGAACTCCTCGTATTGGTAAACAATCATAGCGCCTAAGTAAGTAATGTACCTAAGTAAGCAATGTTTAGGTAATAGTTCCACGTGACTATAATTAATTACTTAGAAAATTAATATCTTGGGTTAGTTGGAAGATATCGCGCTTCTGCGATAAACTCGCACATAGCACAAAATTTATTTGTCTAGTTTAAATTGTTTATTTTATTTTGTTGATTTTTTGTACAATAAAGATTTTTAATATTATTATTCATATCTCATTTATTTAACAAAACAACATTAGATTCTACTTTTTGAACACAATATAAGATTAACAATACAATTTAAATATAACATTAAATAATAAAAACAATAAAATATTAAAATAAAGTTATATTCAAAATGTAGAAACCCAACATTATAAACCCAACATTATTCGAGTTGATTTTTCCACGATGTCCTATGAATATAGTACAATCATGGGAGATAACTTACAGAGCTGCAGGGACAAAAACCTTCTAACTATCCCTGGTGGACGTTATTATTATCTTCAGGAAAAAGTTATATAAAACGTGTAGTTTAATTTTTAAACCGACGGTTTTTAATGGAAGTCCATATTAATAATTTATTAATAACACAAGATATATAGGTAGTTATACATACCTACTACTGTTGAGTTGTTGTTGTTGAGCTTCCCGATCTCATCGTCAGGCAAAAGTAAAGTTCTTTGATGAGAACAGACACTCTTGCAATTCGGCTCGCAAATTAATAAAGTCAAGAGTGGAATAACTGTTTATTACCATAAGTATTAAACAATATGTATCATAAATTTCTAAAAAGCTTACAGAACGACGAAAATTGAAAAGCACATTCGTATTTAAATTTATTTTCCATTCCGTTCGTGTTAATTATTTGGTTGAAAAACGGTATGGTGTAGTTTAATTAACCATACATCACAGAGAGGAAATGTAAATTAGAAAGCTTAGGTACAATAAATTGTCTTATTATTGTAGTTACGACTTATTTATCTGATTGTAGCTTTTAAAAATATAAAACCAGCACAACATAAACATAAAATTTTGTTATTTTAATAATTTTATAACAAGCACAAAATAATTATTTATTTAAATGAGTAGCATATATTCACAAACAGCTGATATCCCCAAAACACATTCAATTTTAATTGAAGTATTTTGTTTCTTTGAATCAAAATTCAACCCACATTTGAGAAGCATAGTAGGTATTGAAATTGGACATATTTATTTGTGGTAAAATGTCGATTGTGCCCAAAATCTAACTGAATTTTGACTATTTTCATTACAAACTTTGAAATAGGTACTCTCCTATTTTTCACACAATGTTCATAGGAATAGACTATTGTAGAAAATAAAGTTTAATAGAACTCGACACAAGTAATATTTAAACATAGGTACTTAGTTCAAAAAATCTAGTTTTGGATTCGTCCGCTTTCGACCCCAAACTACACATATTTGTATTTTGAGCCATAAACGGTTTCTCTTTTTATGAATTGATAACGTTTCGTTTTTTTAAAACTCAACCTGGTCGTAGTGCATCATCAATAAAAAAATAAGACATTCAGGATGGTTGGCAAATCTCATCGCTGAATTTAAGATGTAAAATGACTTTGATGTTTGGAACACTTCCCTTTTACAGGATACTCAAAAAAATTGGGAGACCAATAAATTATTTTCTTGGCGCTCCACGGTACATAATAGTTAGCCTTAAATCGAGTTTGAATTGCAACATTTATGCTTACCTTAAATTATTCTTGTGTTTAAAAAGAATAAACAGTAGTGTGGGTTTGAGAGGGGTAGCTAAAAACGTAACACAACATCACTCATGTTTTCTGTTACCATTTATATTTGTAAGATGTATATGTTACAAATATATGGATAATAAATAAATAAATAAACTCATCCTCTGTATATTGATTGTATCTTATTTGAATGCATTTCTCTATAAAATTGCATGATTATTGTGATCAATGTACAGTAAAGAATGAAAAAATAAAAACAATCAATTCATGTATACCTTAAAAAAATGTGGAACTACAAACATACCATCACTTGTATAAATAAATTAAAAAATGTTTTAATGCTGTTAATATTTTGATTACTTATAACAATGTTAGTAGCTTACAAAGTTTATGTTATACATAAAAATAATTGCATCATAATATAAAAAAGTAGTAATTCTTATAGGTAACTTCATTATCGTGTCGGCATTATGATTCTTGTAGACGTTCAGAAAATAAACTAATCCGATAGAGTAAAATTGTTGAGTGAGAAAATATGTCCTGGCATGAGAATCAGACATGTCATCAGCAACATAATTATATAACATAACAATGATAATATTTCATTGAATATTACAAAGTGTCCGATTTGTAATACCTACTACCTATATGTGTTATACTCGTAGATATACAATGCATATATAACTGCGTCACACTATGCCATCAACATTTAGATGATTCATCGCACTCTTACAATCGATGAATATTCAACAGATCTATGATCATTGTCACTACCCATATAACTATCTATACATCTATACAATCATATACATAGGTACCTACAGAGTCTTACCACAGAGAGAAGTTTTGGCGAAATCATTTCAAACGTTTCAAAACAAAGTTAATAATGAAAGTTACTTACTTATTCCGGTCCTACGAAAAACTGCGTTTTACTTTTCACTGAAATGTATTTATTTTTAAGTTGCGTGTTTTCGTTTAATTAGCTTGAAGTTAGCGGGTATTTTTGTTCGGTTATAATATTATGAATAATAAAAATGTTATACAATATTTTGTATTTAAATATAAATGAAAGTAAAACAGCGATGTAATATACCTACACAAACTTTCAAATTATTAACCATAATCCACAATTAATTTTCCGATGTAAACTATTTCGTCTTATTGCAAAAACGATCGCGTATTGAAGAATCGTTTCAAAATGTGTTGTGTATACTATTTTTTTGTTATACATCGTTATAACAAACGTTTTTAATAAAATGACGTTTAACTAATAAATGTTGGTGTATTTTTTCTACGATATTATGAGAATGAAGTAAAAGTTATAGAAATGAAATACCGTGAATTGAATTGTGCCTCTTATATTGAAAAAGAAATAGTATTTGTATAGTTAGATAAGTAGTTATCACTCGAGGCTGGCCGCCAATTAATTGAGTATAGTGTTAAGCTAATTTTAATTTGTTACTAATTGTAATAGCTTCACTGTGACACAGACACAGGATGATCATGAGATAAATATAATGTATGAAATTCTTTTGTTTTATAATCTTATTTTGAACGTAATTTACTTTCTTTTGTTTTGACGGAACAAGGTTATTGATTGTGAAGATTCAACAGGTGGCATCGTGATTACTTAAAGTTCGAATACAAGTCGAACTGAAGACATTACAAACAATATTATGTAGGTGGGTACCTATAGTACTCAATTGAGTAGGCAGTGGTGGAACATAATATTGTATTAGAGATTAAATTATAACAATATAATTACCTACCTAAGTAGTAACTAAGATATCACACAACGTGGCTATAATTATTCATCTAAAACAGGTTGTCGCTTTAAATAGATATAGTATAATGTACATATTGGATCCTAAAATTTAATCATAACTTCAAACCCAATAACCAATTTCTAATATTAACTTTTGGTATATCTAGATATTATTTCAAAAATAATAAAATTCTATTTACATTTCTATATTATCAGTTGGTATTTCCTACAAGTTGTCCATTTTCTATTTTCTCCTTGCCAATTAAAAATGACAAAAATAAAATTAACTTTCGTTAGAAAATTAAACTGATTAACGAAGCATTTTTCTGAAATTGTATGTAGCAGCTTTTCAGAAACTCATTCAGAAAGTTAAAACAAGGTAATGTAAAATATATAATCTAAGACTTTTCATAGAAATATTTCTTAGGAGCTGTGATACAATGGTCTTGCTAGATAACCCCCTTCTCTTTCATGTCTCTGGAATTAACTGTAATGGGTTTAATAGAACTTGCGTTACATTTTCTTAGGAGCTGTGATACAATGGTATTGTTAGATAACCCCCTTCTCTTTCATGTCTCTGGAATTAACTGTAATGGGTTTAATAGAACTTGCGTTACATTTTCTTAGGAGCTGTGATACAATGGTCTTGTTAGATAACCCCCTTCTCTTTCATGTCTCTGGAATTAACTGTAATGGGTTTAATAGAACTTGCGTTACATTTTCATTAATTAACTGTAAGTACTTTTGTTATATTTTCTCGATATTTATCTGACATAGGGTGCGTCCAGATAGTAGGATGCGAACGTCAATCAATCATCAATCTTTAACGATTCGGAACATTCTCCAAAGAAATATTCCAATGAATGCGTTTGTTTCCCGTCCTTATGCGGGTTACGAAGGCATTCATTCGAATATTTCTTCGGAGAATGCTCCGAATCGTTGAAGATTGATGATTGATTGACGTTCGCATCCTACTATCTGGACGCACCCATACACAAACATACATACACATGAATAGATGTAAATTAATTCCTTTGAGAAAATAAAAGATTAGGAAATTTGAGAAGTGGTGGAGATTTTAAGAAATATATTACTTTTTTGATTCCCTTAGACATTATTACTAGAAAAGATGCCGAATCTTGTTATCTCTAGATAAAAATAACGTGATATTATGTAAAATAAATAAGCATTAAACTATAATTTATTTTATTTAACTTTTCGCTATCTTAATGCAAAACTAGCCTAAGTGTTTTAGAGTGAATTTTCAAACGAGCAGTTTCAACTTTGTTTTTGTAATAAAAAAATAATATTTCAAAAATCTAAAGCAAATTTAGACATGCATTATTATTTAGGAATCTAATAACTTTCATTCATTAAAATATCTCGTATCTATTATTATCATTTCTTAATACTTAGTCAGACCAAAATTTTAACTTAGGCTAGTTCTGCATCAAGTTAGCGTTTTGTCAGAAACTAACACAAATTTTACTCCATAAAATTAATTTACATCCTCGTGTTAACGTATTATTATGCGGAATTTCTTATGAACCGTTGTACTGTGATGTACAGAATATAAAAAATGATGAGAAGCAATCTAAATGAAGTCGTGAGAAGACTGAAAGGAGGAAATATGTATGTTAAGTATAAGCGTGGTGCGTACCAGTTTCATGTTTTGGATGCGAGCCAACATTAATGGACAGATGGAGGAAGAAACATGCTGTACATAATATGCATAATAAGTATCTACATATAATATGAAACGAAGCTCTTACAATAGTTATACAGAATACATTTAATCAATAATAATAATAATAATAATAATCTGGACAATTTATTGAGCGCCGTTTTGTGGTACAAACCACCGCAAGGGCGCATTTTCAGTTTTTTTTTTAAATCTATTTATTATTATGATCAAATATTAATATATTTAATTTAACTATTACAAAAAAATTAATACATTTCTAACTGTCACAAATTTGAAATATGAAACAATTATGCGAGTTCTAATTGTACGTATTATTATTTGTCACAAATTTTATCCACTAGTTCATTTGTTTTAAATTTGTAATTTTTAATTAGTTTGAAAGTAATTTAACACTCAAAAAACAATTATCTTTATAAAACTATTGTAACTAAAAACACTAATTTGTAATTTTTAATTAGTTTGAAAGTAATTTAACACTCAAAAAACAATTATCTTTATAAAACTATTGTAACTAAAAACACTAAACAACACATCAAACAACGACAGAGGGTTTACTTATACATATATGTACCTATAAACATTTTTATAATATTCAAATAGGTACCTACTGAAATATTGAATGCACAATAAAATTAAAAATTAAGGAATCTTATGGATTCATTTTTCTTATAGTGAGTCTGCCTTTTAGACTATTACACAGATAAAGTTGCATGATAAGAGTGAGGATTGAGGATATTAGAAGAATGAGTGGATGCCAGAGGAGTGTTGTGGATAGAATGCGTGTTAATAAATTGAGATGGTTTGGTCATGTGGAACGAATGGAAGAGGAAAGAATGACAAATAGGATATACTTGTCTGAAAGGATTGGTGTGAGGAAGCGCGGGCGTCCGAGAACTACGTGGCTTGATTATGTAGATCAAATTCTCAAGGACGGTCGTGTTTTGAGTAAGAGAAATAGACGTGCGTGCATGAGAAATTGTATGACTGTAGAAGAAGCGAAAGAAGTATGTATGGACAGATCTATATGGCGTTCCGATCTCTCTGTCTACCCCACTTGGGATACGGCGTGAGGAAATAGATAGATAGATAGAAGTATCTATGTTCTTTACATGTGATTAGTTTTCTTCTTACTTATATAGTCTGATAAATCTGTTTCACTAGATAAACCAAAATAATTCCTATTATCGATAGTTAATAAATCCAGTGATATTGATAATACTCAGAACGTCTATGAGAAAAATATGAAAAATTGCTCTACATAATTATGCTATTTATAAATATTAGATAGATACAAAGACAGCTTCAAAAATACATAATATAACATGCATAGACAATTCGACATAGACACACAGATCGAGATAGTCCGAAACTAAGATATGAATCTTGTATTATGGGTACTAACGCGATGACACATACAATGCATTAAACACATATACGTATAACACCCAGACCTTCGACAATTTGAAAAAGGTCATTCTTCATCTTGCCTTGGCCGGGAATCGAGCCCGGGACCTCGTGACTCAAAGGCAAGAGCATTACCTCTGCGCCACACCGGCCGTCAAATACGGGTCTAAATTCTGTACCTGAGAGCCATTTAGTCTTAAGTACTGAAATGCCATTTTCAAATTCAATTTTTTTATCGAAAAAATCTCAACATTTTACTAGTAATAAGCTGTATATAGTATATACTATAGTGATGCGCATTTCAATAATTCTTATGACCCTAAGCAGTTCTGTACTTAAGACTCACGACTGTTGCGCTATTTCCGCTTTTTTGTAAATTTGGCATTTTTGTCAAAAATGCACATGAGTCCTAACTCCTAATGGCTCTCAGGTACAGAATTTATTTATTATTTTTGCTTATCATCAGCTACATAACAAAACCAACGAAGTAATTTACTCAAAAAAAATGTGGCGATATGATATGGCAATAGATTAACATATCTACTGACAATTAGCTTTATAAGGATATTTGATGCATTGATAATTAATTATTCAGAAAGCTTGGTTAAACATTATTGCATAGCAATAAAATTAATATCTTTAATAATATGAGATCACTTGCTGGTCATAGGCAAGTCGCCAACAATATATTGCTGATAACATTGGCGAAATCTAATGGCAATTTATTATTTTATTTTACTAATATACTAGATTCAATGCGGTTTAAAACAGAGACTTGTATTTGTATAAAACCTACCTATTAGGTTTTTTTTTTATTTAAATGTACCTGTCTGATTATGAGATATTCCAATATTGTTATTTCAAGTCACTCGATAACGGGTGGATAGCCAAAAAAAATCTTATTTAATGTTTCGTTTTGCAAATCGTTTATTTTATTATTATTTTTGTACTTTTCTCTTGTAATAGAATACGGACAGAGCGAGATTATGTTTTATGTGCTTTCTAGATTCCCTGCTTGTGTAGGTATACACAGCACAGTGATGAGTGCTGAGTGCGTAATAAGGCACCCGTAGGTACTAGGAAGCGTAGATTTATACCTATGTTCTTTTTTACATATTTTATCTTTGAGTTATTGGTAGGTGCAAGTTACTTATTACGGGTGGATTTCAAGAAAAAAAACAATTAAAATAATAGAGAATATATTCATATTAGTAAAAATACACTTTTGATCATTATTCATTATTTTTATCTAATAGGGAATGAGATGATTTAAATGAAATTGATATTCAATATTTTAACAAAAATAAAAATATTTTTTTTCGTTTTCCATTCTAAATCAAATATTTTTATAGAAAATAATATACTACTACTACTATTACTACTATACCATCACGGCATATCCCACAAGTGGGGTAGCCAGCAGACCAGCTGCATGTAAGAAACATGCAAGTTGTCCTCTTCGTGCCAATATAAAATCAAGACATTCAGGATGGGTGGCAAACCTCATCGCTGAATTTAAGATGTACAATGTCTTAATTTTTTCGAACACCTGCCTTTTACAGGACACTCGAAAACTTACAGAGAAGAGTGGGAGACCAATTCTTTACCGGGTGCTCCACGGGATTAATATATATCTGGGTTTTTTTATATAAACCCAAATACAATCTTATACACCTTTCACAGTAAGCTAAAAAGCTTGCGTCGTGAATGGGGAGTTTACCAGCACCTGGCACCTAGGTATGGGTTCAGGAAAACTATAATTTTCTTATGAGACAAGTATAAGTAATATACTTTATTAATATTGAAATGAGATTGGCGTAAGAAAGGGAATAATTAGAAAAACATATATTATTTTGAACTACTTCAGATTAATCATTCCAATTGATCACACTCATCCATAGTTAACCTATTTGAGTACGATATAGTAGACCGGTCTGCTATATCGTACCGATGACTACTTTTTTTCAAAACTATTTTTTATAATGTTCATGTCACTTTTGACCTTCTTTAAAAAGATAAATAGATAGCCAACTAAATACTCTTTCATTTGGTATATTCAAATGTTTACCATGATTTTTAGTTTTTGCAAAAAATCACTTCTCGCAAAACCGGTACAATTTAGCCAACCTTCCCCTACATATGTGAACTTCCTTAAGGAGTGCACAACACAGAGTTTCGACGCTCATGAATCGACTTAAGGCTTGGTTAAGAGTACTCTTTAAACCAAGGTAACATTCCCAATTCCTCTGTGCCATGCTTATCACATGACTTGAAATTTTTGGAATAATTAGATTGTTAATTTAATTCACTAAGTACTATTATTTAGCTGCCATGAATTTAGTACATTTTATTATTAAGATACATATTATAAAACATGTTCAGTGTTGGATATATTGACTGTTATTCAACTTTTTGTAGAATCTTTTTATATACGATAAAAAAAACATAGTTACCTACACAGAATAATACTGAATGTTCTTTAGAATAAATAGGTAGGTACATACTATCTGTAAAATCATTGCACTTTCATTTATTTAGTAATCCTTATTAAGATTGACTAGGACATCTTCTATTATAATAATAGTCATTGAAAAAGAATACGGAGTTTCATTTATTTAAAAAGTTCTTTGTCATTCGAAATTAAACGAGTTAATATACAAAAACTATGATATATAATAATTATCTTCCCCTACCCTATTAAAAAAACCCTCTGTTTTTTTGATTTAAATATTAATTACTTATCTGTCTCATCCATTATACTTAAATACACTGAAGCAACTCACGAATCATTCAAATGCTAGTCATAAGCGCTATAAAGTTTTAAGAATATGCACTAAAGATATTGAAAAATTATTAGAAAGCATATAAGTTGAATATTTGAATAGATAGGTACAAAAAGGTACATATATTTTATCATGTAAGTAAAGTATATACCTTGATTTAATAAAGTTGTGCTTTGTATTAATAAGGCTATACGGGAACCTACCCATACTAATGAGTGTATATATCTATTATTCATCAAAGAAGTTGGGTGTTCGTGTTCTCGCTATTATCAACTGTACGTACTTTATATTTTATGGGAATATTAATTAGCGAGCTGTGTTAATTGCAAATCTCTAATGAGAATCTGTGACGCAAAGTGTGTAATGTCGAAACATATTCAAATATGATTATAGTTGCGTCGTGTCAACTCATACAGTAAGGAACGCTTTAATTCTACAACCCGTAAATATGACCTCAGACTATCTCCGTCTACCCTGCAAGGTATGCAGAATTATGATCTGATTAAAAATTAATTGTTAATTGAATAAGTGATTACAAGTTACTTGAAAGTTTTTTTTTTATAAAAAAGATATATCTGGGTTTTGCTTGTTTTACTTTATTTAAATAAAAACAAATATTAATTATTTATACATTACATTATCAGTCTTTACTCTATATAAAATAATAATACTATTGATAAAAAATTTAATATTTCCAAATTTAGCAATGAGGTTTGACACCTATATTGAATGTTGTGAATTTTGTTGCCACGGAGAGGATGGAGAGAAATGCTATTATGGTAATTCAAAAATAAATACTTTGGTAACAAAGTAAAGGAGCAAGAGTCAGTTTTGCAGTATTGAGTTATTCCCACCAGAGAACATAACATAACATTTTTAAAAAAAAAATATATATATATTTGGGTTTTGTTAGAAACCCAAATACAACCTTATACACCTTTCATAGTAAGGTACTAAAAGCTTGTGTCGTGAAAAGGGAGTTTGCCAGTATTTGGTATCGAACCACGGACCCCTTGTTCACGAGGCCGAGACTCTACCTCCAGGCTACCGACGAACTCATGATGAACGACAGACGAACGACGAACTCAAGTTATTACTATGCATGATTTATTTAAATAAAGTTTTTGATCCATACAAAATGTAATGCCTCTGTACTCCCAGTAGTGTGTTGATGCACCAGTTTCCACTGTATTTGTATTATTATAAATCCAGATAAATCAAAAAATATATATATACCAAGTAGGCACTCACTAACATTTTCCATTCATATAATATGTACCATACACTTGTGCATACAATATAATCATATTGATAGGGAAAAAGTAAAGTGGCATTACAGTCATGTACAATATTACGATAAACATATTAGCACACCATCCAAAGGTACCTACTAGTATTATTATGAGTGGATTATAATATGCAACATTTATTCCCGTTATCAGATGCATACCTACACACATAATGTATACAACATATATGCAGTGCCTGCACACCTTGACGGGTATTTCGGAGATGAAGTAGTAACCGGGTAATAACCATATGTTTGCATACAATGCTAGTGAAAAACCAACGTCATAATTTCCGGCTAAATGGTTTTCAAGTTGAACTGGAGATGTGCCAAGTAGAGTCACGGATGAGTAAATATTTAATATATTTTATTAAGTAGTGTATTGTGTATAATACAAGTATGTATCTACAAAAATGCCTATATTTTACTTATCATATCACACTGAATGTATTCGTATTAAATATGTTAATCCGCATAGTTTTCTGTTCATCCATTTTAGAAAACCGCTCTCTTTTAATTTTCACGCATCGATATAATGCGGCTTAATCGAGGCCCTAGATAACTAGATATGATATGAGAAATAATAATATGGAATATAGATATAATTATGATAATACCTTATCCTCAATTTATTAACTTAAATCATTAATTTTATTTACAACTGAATAAACAAAAAACGCAAAAAATGTATTGAGTCCTACGTACTTAAGAATGGTTTGTAAAACTCTTTTTACTTTTTTCACAGGAACTTATCAAGGTCAGTGGCTTCGTGGTATGCGTCATGGATACGGTGTTCGTGCATCTGCTCCATTTGGTTTGGCGTCTCACTATCGCCCCAATGCCAAAAACATCAGAGCTTCTCTTACTTCTCTGCGGTCTGCAGGAGAGACAGGAGGGAGAGAGGCGCCCACTCCAGACCCTGCTGAAAAGAGGAACCACCGGATGGACGATTCCAGGGGAGGTTTCGTTCTCAAAGCGCGCTCTGATGAGCCACCTGCGAGAAGAAACAGTTTGGTGGAGAAAACGAAAAAAGGATTACTTTCTGTAAGTCATTTTGTCTATTTTCGTGCATATATTTTATGTTTTTTTATGTATTATAAATTAGTAAGAAGATATCATAGAGTAAACTTATCGTATGTTTTACATCGTATTTAAAATGAAAAGATAAGTGATATAAATTAGGTAGGTATTTATAATTTACAGAACATTAATATGTCAAGACTACTTTAAATATCGATTTTATACATTTACTTTCATTTTACAAAAACTTCACCAGTAAGTACATATTTTCTCGATCCATCTCATGACGTTTGATATTTTCAGGGCCTTAAAATGCGTAAACAACGTAGTACTGGAGATTTAGAGAAGCGAGGTACGTCTGGATCTATCAGATCAACTGGTTCATCAGCTTCCTGGGTTTCTACAGAATCATCCAGGTCAGGGGTCACGAATACATCACTTCACACGGATTCCAATGCCAGCTTCGTGGTTGAGGTAAAATGAAAATTTCATAAAACTTTTTTGCACGCCACATTATTTAAGTTTTTTTTAAAACAAATGGTATTATAACTAAATATACGTAATAAATATTCAGTTTTAAAATTATATCATAAAAGCGTCACAAATAAGATTAAAACATTTCAAAATTATAATTGTGACTACGAAAAATAATGCAAATATCTATTTACAAAATATTTTTTTTGCAGGATGAGCATTTGGACGCCAGTGTGACTGAAACGTATATGGGAGAGTGGAAAAATGATAAACGAACTGGGTTCGGTATAAGTGAGAGAAGTGATGGATTAAAATATGAAGGAGAGTGGTTTGCGAACAAAAAATATGGTTATGGAGTAACTACATTTAGAGATGGGACCAAGGAAGAAGGAAAATATAAAAATAACGTACTTATTACTAGTCAAAAGAAAAGGCATTTATTCCTTATAAGAAGTGCCAAGTTTAGAGAAAGAATAGATGCTGCAGTTAATGCGGCTCAAAGAGCATCTAAGATTGCATTACAGAAAGCGGATATTGCAATTTCAAGGTAAAAATAGAAACATTTAACTAGATTTTTTTCCTATTTGCAATGCTTTTGATCAAATAAATCTAACCTTACTTTCTCTCTGTTCCACAATAAATGACAAATCAATAAAAACGTAACTATTATTAAAAAGATAATTTTTCGAAAATTTATTCACAAAACTAGTTTTATACTCTGCTATATATTATTTTATCATCCATTCACACATGGAGACACGTAATAATAGAAAATAATATTATTTATTTTTACAGAACTGCAACTGCACGAGGAAAAGCCGAACAAGCAGATACGGCAGCAGATAAAGCTAAAGAGGACTCTGATTTAGCTCAAGTTACTGCAAAACAATTTGCTCCAGACTTTAAACAACCAGGATTCGAAAGAATAAGAATTCGTGAAAAGTTTAAACCACCTCCTGAAGATGCAGTACCAGGAAAATCGATATTGCATCAATCAACGAAAAACTACGATCAACCAGTTAACCAAAATCAAATAAATGCACCACCGGTGCCACCTAAAACAACTTTTGCACAACCGTCAATAAGACGGCCGTCAGCACAGTATCCACAAAACGTTCAACACAATGATTCCAGTTTCCCAACACCAGCTTCCGCATATGCTACCCAAAATATAACTTCACCACAATCCTTATCTGGGTCACAAATACCAAATAATATTCCTCAAACACAACTAGCAAGCAATTTACAATCCTCCAATTTCATGAAACAGTCAACAAATAGTTATAGTCTACAACAACCTCAACAAAATTACCAAACATCTCCTCAGTCTGGTTATCAACAAAACAATAATATAACGCAACAACAATATAATTCCATGCAACAGTCACAGACTAACCTTCAACAACAAAATCCTTACCCTCAGAATCCAGGATACCAACAAATGACCAATACTTTACCAAATAATCATAACCAATTACAAAATAATATGCCTCAGTATAATGCATATAATTCGGCAAACCAGCCATTCCCTAACCAATATAGTAATTATAATCAAATACCAACATCTCAGGATGTACATGGCTATATGAATCAAATGGATCAAAATAGAGTTCCAAATTTACCTAATTCCATTCCACCTGGTACGACGCCTAATTTACTGGATGACATGTCAATGCAGCAACAAGCTATGAACAATTCACAATTTGGTCAGCCACTCAGACGGAACTCAAAACAAATTGGTGGAGACAGACCACCTTTAGTTAATCAATCCTCAATAGATCATTTTGACCACTATAAGAGACCTCCTAGTAGAGACTCAAGCGTTGATAGATATGCTAGAGCTACAGGTCGTTTAAGTTTAACCGGAGGTTCGAGGCAACCCTCTGTGGATAGAACTGGTATGGACCCTATAGATAGAATGGCAAGAGGCTCATCACAGTTAAGAGCGGGAACGCCGGTGTCTCCAACTGGTAACGGAGCTGTACTGACTGGTCAAGGATCGAGAGCAGGCACACCCAGCTATACAGTAATGAATCAAACATCGTCTCAGATGGGTAGTCAAAATTTACCGTTTGAAGATGTTTTATTACGACAAAGAAACCTAGGTCAAGATATCATTCCCTCACTAACTCAACCAAAAAGAACCGAAAGTCTGTACATTGGCTCCAAGGCGCAACCACCACCCATAGGAGGCGGAGGAGGAGGGGGTGGAGGGGGAGGTGGAGGGGGAGGTGGTGGTGGTGGTGGAGGAGGAGGAGGAATGAAAAGGGTAACTATCTCTTCATTATATTTATGCTTTATTTTACCATCCCAGCATATCCCCCCAAGTAGAGTAGACAGCAGACTAATTACGTAGAGTAAAAATCCAGATTATCCTCTTTGTGCCAGTAAAAAAGTGAAGCTTCTCGAACACCTGCCTTTTACAGAACACACGAAAACTTATTCAAACAAACCTATTCTTTACCGTTGACTCCGCGGTTTATATATTTACACTTAAGCTTTAAGTGATTTATTCTATAAAACCTTTAAAAGCCTTATTCTTGATATTTCGTAAATCTTATATCTATAGGTGCCTACCTAAAGCAGGATATTGTCAATGTGTTAAATTTATGACGTGAAAAAGAAAACAGAAATACTTAGTTGTATCTCTCCATTGTATGAATAGAATGTAAACCTATTTTTACATAAATCATATACAAAGTTGACATCGCGTTTATTTATGCCTAGTATGAATTCCATATAAAATTCAAGTAAAGAAGTGCAATTTGAATATAACATATTATATTCAAGCAGCAGTAACAATACCGACCTTCTTTGAGTGGAGACGTGTATCTGATTAGTTTACATATTATTGTCACTTATAATTTCGTTCTGAATTATATTAAATTTGATTTTCAAGAATAATATATAACTACACGGTGATCGAAAACAGTATGACCAGCCCGTTTGATAGGTCCGCGATTACCCCGAGATCACCAGTGGGGAGGCAATCGGACGGCTTTAAGACACCGGTAAAAAGCGGAATCCCGCCGGGCAATGGAGGCGAGGCAATAGAAATACTATTAACTGATGAAAAACTGAAGTCTTTCAAGAGACATATAAATTCCATAAAGACTACCATTTGTGATGGCAAGGGGAAATTGTCGGCTACGAGCAAGGACTGCATATTCGAGGAACTGGAGGATATGTACGACGCATTTGTGTCTGTTATAGTGGCTAACTCAGAAGTCAAGGGTGAAGCGTCTGCTCTACGAAAAATGATTGAAAACAATATAACAGATATAAAAAACACAATAGTTCGGGAAAGAGAAATTATTGAAAGCCTTAACAAAGAGTCGAACACTGATCCCGAACACACTGTAGAGGAACATGGAAGGGAGAGACGTAATACACGCAGGGAGTTTCATGTGGGTTACGAAAGAGGATATTCACTAATCCTGAGAGCCGTGGATGACAAGTTGAGCCCCGACGAAATGGAGAGGACATTGAAGCGTGACCTAAAGGTTGCTCCGCTTGGTATTGCAGTGACCCGAATTAAAAAAGTTCCATGGAATGGCACAGTAATTATCACTTGTCCTGATAGAACAGACATGGAGCTGCTAACCAAAATAATTAACGAAAAGTTTTCAAGTAGGTTTCGGGCTGAAGAAATTAAGAAAAAGAAACCATGTGTAATTTTCCGAGGAGTCACATTGGATTATGACGTGGATAGCTTGTGTAGCGACCTGTGCGCTCAAAATCCTGATTTGAGGACTTCTATCACTGAAGATGATCTCAAGATAAAGAGGACGATTAAAGTAAGACACAACAAGGACATGGTTCATCTTCTTGTGGAGGCTTCGACCAATGTGAGACGCCTTCTCATTCGCAAGGGGAAGATTAACATTGGATATCAGCGGATCGAAGTGAGGGACGCAAATCCAGTCACAGTCTGCTTTCACTGCCTGGGGGCTGGACACTCTTCGCTGTCATGTTTAAATAAAACGAAACCACCTGCTTGCTCACACTGTTCCGGCGAGCATCGATTCAGTGAGTGCAAGAGAGGATCCGACCCACCTGAGTGCATAAACTGTAAGAGGTATGCGAAAAAATTAAATAAAAATGTGGAGTCAAGTCACAGTGCAATGGATCGAGAAAAGTGTGGGTATTATTCTCATATGTTAAAAATCGCACAGGAGAGAATAGATTATTGACTGTCTAATATTATTATGTTCTTTCTTAATATGAAAATACCCTACTTAAAATTTTGCAGTACTGTGACTTACTATAGTATAATATTAACAGTGTATATATTGTGCACTTTACTTGTGTATAACATGAATTATACTCGTGTATTGATGATACTTGCCCTAAAAAAGTATTGTCACAAAAAATGTATTTTGCAGTGTACTCCTACATTTAGTGTATATAGAATGTATCGCTGTGAGGATGTATTGGTGGGCAGGATGTATGAATGTAATGTCGATTGTGGTGGTGTACGTGGGTGCAACTACTTAGTATCATGTCATTCATTGGTTGATGAAGTGTCAACTGCTCTCTCTGGTGTGGTAAGCGGACACTACATGCGTTACAGATTGATCGCATGCTATAAGCGGTGCGAAATTGATGCATATAAATGTTGTGTTCCTTTTTGTTTATGTGCACTGTATTCATATATAATATACTGTTGTCATTGCTTAGTGGGGGGTGGTGGTCCTTCCATGAATCAGATTTATGTGAGAGTGTTTGAGTGCATGACCTACTTTTTTGTTTACCTAAATGTAGAATTATTATATTTTAAGTTAACGGAGTATGAATTACAAGAGAGCGATAGACACCTTAAGAGATTTATAACAGAATATTGTTCGAACACATGTTTTTGCCTTTCCTTTCATATAGCATTTTCTCTATGCTGCATCTCCAACGACAGTTTATGCTGCATTTATTGTTATGGTAGTAGGTTAATGATTAAAATAACATGCTGTATAATACCTGATTGCAGTGTTGACTCTGGATTGGCACATGATTATTGCCGTAATATTAATCTATCAACTGATTATAATTGTCCGGTAAATTGTGTACCGTGCCTGAATATTTTCTTATATTGTTATGATTATGAAACTAATGCTATATTAATGTGCTCTATTGTTTATGATAATTATAATGTATTTATGATGACGCTGAAACGGTATTATTTTGTGGTATATGGAGTCAAATATTACACTGAAAGAATGCGAAGAACGAATTATACTAATACACTGCGTTGTCTCTCTCACTACGATGCGTATAGAGCTATGCGCCTTCTCACTCTTTTACTTGTGTATTGCTGTGTTAATGAAGTAATTACTTACCTGTTTGACATTGTTTCTTCTGCTGTGTTTGTGTGCGGTGTGACATTCGAGTTGATTGGTGTTTTAAAATATAATATGTATTCAATAATTGTGCAGTGTATCTGCGTTATAAAAATAATGTTAAGATATTTATCTATAAATTCTAATAAATACATATTATGAATCTAGACTTTTTACGTGATGTAGATGAACAATATAATCCAGATCAATACGAATGTCACACGGCATTGGAGTGTAATGATATTATCAATTCAAAATGTGATGATAATGATTTGTTTATATTGCAGCAAAATATCAGAAGCATACGAAAAAATTTTGATTGTTTTCTAGTGAATTTAAGTCAGCTTGATAGATTACCAGATATAATTGTTCTTTGTGAAGCACATCTGAATGAATATAGTGAACCTTTTGACATACCTAATTACACATTTCACCATAGCAATTATCATATAAATAAGAATAGTGGAGTGGTTGTGTTTGTGAGAGATAATAGCTATAATACAACAGTGAATGAGATTAGAATGAATAATGTTAATTGCCTGCAAGTAGATTATTATAAGAATAATATATTGTATCGCATAGTTTCTGTGTATAGAACGCATCAATCAGATGTTTATGAATTTATTAGCGAATTTAGAACAATACTGAATAGCTGTCGAAGTATGAATGTTATAATTGTCGGTGATTTTAATGTGAATGTGGCAAAAGCATGCATTAGTCCAATTAAGAATGAATATATGAATGCGCTAATCGAGTTTAATTTTAAATTGTGCACAGACTTATATAGTAGGGAAGTGGAAGGGCAGACACCATCTTGCTTGGATCATTTTTGGTGTAATGTACCGATAAATAGACTGAATGATGTATGTACTGTAGTTTGGAAGAGCGGTATCACGGACCATCACACATCTATATTCTTACAGAAATCTATGAGTGCTGTGCAGAACGACAGAGTAAGTCTCTATGAATCGAAACAAAGGATTGACTTTGAGGTGTTGAAAGTGAGATTGAACAATGAGAGTTGGACGAGTGTATATGATTCGTTTGATGCTAATGTATGCGCGAAAAATTTCCATGATATTTTACAGGGTCATTTGCTTAGTGTAGAGCGGGTGGAACGGACAAAAAATGACAGACCGTCAAAGTATAATAGACTGAAACCTTGGATCACTTATGGTCTGGTGGTTTCAATAAGATATAGAGAAAAACTGCATAAAATTGTAAGGAGACATCCTTATGATGTGAATCTTAGAGA
Organism: Athripsodes cinereus; assembly: GCA_947579605.1. NCBI lineage: Eukaryota > Metazoa > Arthropoda > Insecta > Trichoptera > Leptoceridae > Athripsodes > Athripsodes cinereus. The sequence continues at coordinate 10,950,727 of OX388305.1, forward strand.
TAGGTACAGAAAATATCGTAATATGCTAACGCAGTTAATAAGAAAGGCTAAGATTGAATATTATTCTGGTAGGGTGGCCCATGCTGAGGGTAACGTCAAGCAGGTTTGGAAATCTATAAATGAAATCATTAATGGAAAAAAGGAAAAAACTGAGATCAAAAAGATTAATGTGAATGGAAAGACAATAGAATATAGAGAAAATCCAGTTGAGATGGCCAAGTGTTTTAATGATTTTTTTGCAGATGTGGGTAAAAATCTGGCTCTACAGATAGATCCAAATTATACTTGTGAAGAGATGGAACCTGACTCTCTTAATGAGCCTGGGTTTAGTATGTTTCAGCCGATAAACTCCGAGATAGTATCAGGAATCATTAAAAATATGAGGGGTGGGTCTACTCCGGGCTATGATAGAATATCTGTGAATATACTAAAGCATAATTCTTCGTCTTTGTCGGGGCCAATAGCGCACATAGTCAATGTCAGCTTGAATAATGGTGTTTTTCCGGAGGTATATAAAGTAGGATTGGTAACACCAATACATAAATCCGGAGATGCATCCAATATGTCTAATTATAGGCCTATAACCCTGACATCAAATGTCTCAAAAATTTTTGAAAAGATAGTGAAGAAACAACTCATAGATTTTATTAAAATGGAGGGATTGTTAGCCTCAAATCAATTTGGCTTTAGGGAGGGTGTTGGTACGGATGATGCTATATCTAGGCTAACTTCTGTAGTGTACAGAGCACTGGATACCGGTGAGAAGTGTTTGGGTGTCTTTATAGACCTAAGAAAGGCATTCGACAGCGTCAGTCATGTCGGCCTCTTGAACAAATTGAATGGGATTGGCATATGTGGTAGTGTTAGGAGATGGTTCCGAAGTTTTGTCCAGAATAGAACACAGCATGTGCGGATAAATACAACAATTGGTCCCAAAAGGGTTACACAATTCGGAATACCTCAGGGCACGGTACTTGGACCTATCTTGTTCATTATTTACGTGAACGAAATATTTTCCCTGCCGATTATGTCTACAATACTCTCCTTTGCCGACGACACGGCTATGATCGTGAGGGGAGAAACATGGGATGAGGTGTTTAAAAGGACGAATATAGAAATAGCCATTCTTAAGGATTGGTTTGATAAAAACCTGCTGTCTTTGAATGCTGAAAAGACAAATTATATTGTTTTCTCACTTTATAATAGAGGACTTCCAGTGTTGCATGATATAGCAGTGCACGATAAGAATTGTTCGGGATCTTTGGGTGACATTGTGGCTTGTGCCTGTCCTTTGATTTCTCGGGTGGATAGTGTTAGATATTTGGGGATTACGATTGACTCTGGGGTAAGATGGAAAAATCATATAACTACAACAGTAGAAAGATTGAGGAAAATCTTTTATATTTTCTATAGAATCAGGGATGTGCTTGAAATGAAATTACTCAGATCGACCTATTTTGCACTCGTTCAGTCAATACTACAGTATGGGATAGTTGGCTGGGGAGGTACTTATAAAACGACACTCAAATCAGTAAACGTAGTACAGCGCATGATAATTAAAATTATACTGAAAAAGCCCTTTGACTATCCCACAATCGATGTATTCAACGACTTCCCGGTGCATACGATTGACAAACTGTTTAGGAGAGCAGCACTTTATCAGATTCATAAGGACTATTTTATCCACGGATATAACCCTGAAGATGTCGTGATTCCGAGTGAGAGATCACGAAGAGAGACAACATTGATTAGGGTCCCCAGAAAAGGTACGACTACCGGTCAGCATCACTACGAATTCTTGGGTGTTGGGTGGTATAATTCTCTATACTCTAGGTATAAACATGACATCCATGCTGAACCAATAACTGTCAAAAACCTTATTAAAAAATACCTAAAAGAGATATGAGTATTTTTTATTTTTACTATGTATATAAGATGTATGCGTGAGGGTGTATATGTGTGTGTGAATGCAATGGTGTGTATAGAGAGTAGTATGTTTGCATTGTGTGTGTGAGCGCCTTATCTTGATTGCCTGATACCTCTTAGGGCCATCATTGGGCTGGTTCGGGTTAAATATTGATCATATTATTATTTTATTTTTATTTTTTGTGTGTATTTATGTGTTTTTTTTTTTTTTTCTTTTATTATCTTGTCGCATATCTTATAGGTGTGACTGATTGGATATATATGAATTGTTTCTACCCTAAGATATAGGGTTGAGATAAAACAGAATATGTTTATATGTATGTAGTTTACTCCTCCCCAAAACACGAGCTATGCTCAAATTGGGGAGTACTTGAATTTATTACTTTGTCTTATGTTATTGTTTTGTTTTATTGCATGTATTTTTTTTTTGATTAATAAAAATATTTGAATTTGAATTTGAATATTGGAGGGAGAAATATTTTTTTTATTTGAAATCACATCACATCTACCGTACCCAGTATGGGTATAATATTCTACTTCAGGAAATATTTACTTTGCCGCGCATCGCGTAGTTATACCTATTGTGGAATGAACAAGTAAATAAATATATTATACAAAGAATATAACATAAATTGTTAATACCTAAGTACCCGCATATAAAATCTGTACCTGAGAGCCATTTAGACTCGAGTGCATTTTTGACAGAAATGGCAAATTAAAACAAAAACGGAAATAACACAACAGTCGTCAGTGAGGTGAGGTCATAATAATTGAAGTGCGCATCACTATGGTATATACTATATACAGCTTATTACTAGTAAAATGTTGAGATTTTTTCGATTAAAAAATTGAATTTGAAAATGGCATTTTAGACTAAATGGCTCTCAGGTATAATATGTATTTCATATTTATTCGGTTACGGCGTTCTACCAGGTACGAGAGATTCGTGTTATCTTTATAATAGACGATACAGGTGCTCTACCACCATAATAAAATCGAAGCAGGTGATGGAGGATCTCAATATTTATTTTGATAGTAATTTAAAGATTTTTGAGTTACCTATTTGATTTATTGTTTAATTCAACCCTTTTTATATACCAAAGTCGCAGTAACTTATAAAAAAAATTACTTTATTACTAATCCTCTCTTCACGTCCGCATACTCGTATGACCACGTCCGTCCTTTAAAATTGAATCAACGCTGTGAAGTCACGTACCTAATTCTCAGGCATTCACGCTATCTTAAAAGGGCTCTACACCCCTTCTTTGTGATTTCATGCAAACGAATTAGCAAAATTACAACCATTTTATTTTTTAAATATTTTAAATTCTGGATCACATGTATGTTATTTTTTATATTAATATAATATTTTGAACATTTATAAATGCAATTTTATCATTTTAGTTTTATTTTGCTGCGAGGAATATAGTGAAAATAATTTTTGAAGATTACCGTCGCAATGATGATACGTTGAGTGGTGCTATTTTAAATAAATTATCCTTAATAATACAAGAGTGTTAATAAAATTTTAAAACCAAGATTAATCTTAAAATATCATGAATTATAATACACCTTGAGTTATTTATTAACAACCCTTGGATTTTCTTAATTATTATGACAAACTGCATACACATCAAAAATAAATTTCATTATTAAAAAAATCATAGAAAATGTTTACAATTGAACTATTTGTTTTCTTTATATAATAATATGGTATGTTGTTTACCGTGCATACTACATATACATATAACGTAATTATGTGCAATAATCAAGAATATAGCGACTTTCACAAATTTTAAGATTCAGAAGGCCCACGGCGTGCCTAGTAGCCGGATGTGAGATCGTACTCGCTCTGTTTTTGAATCAGGAAACAAATAAATTCAATTTATAGAATAAATACAACTTAAATTTTATTTATATGTGATAACATACTATTTTTTTATACCCATGAATATTTTTGCATATAAAGTTTTGGCTTATATTAATTAATATAGCTATTTCATTAATTATTTGAATAATTTTCTCTTCGCCTATTAAAAATTGTTGCCTGAAACCACTAGAGCTAAATCTAATTTGTACCTTAGGTAAGAACGGCTGTTAAATTTCTTCTTAAAACCATATTATACCTACATTTACTTCTTCAATCTTTTATAATTAGGTAATTTAAATACATTAATTATTAAGATATTTATTTATCATTTACTGTACATTGATTACAAGCAATTATACACAAAAATAAATGGTAATATAAAATCTTGATGTTTGACACCTCACATGCCCATATTTAAGTTTAAAAAAAATTGCAGGTACGTACATGGAAAAAAGTGTTAAAAACCTCTGATTTGGGCCTTACTCGGCCCCACAAATTTTGGATCAATCAGGTTGGCTGCGAAAAGTACTGGGCGAAAGATCATAATACTATACCATCACGGCATATCCCACAAGGGGGGTAGCCAGCAGACCAGCTGCATGTAAGAAACATGCAAGCTGTCCTCTTCGTGCCAATATAAAATCAAGACATTCAGGATGGGTGGCAAACCTCATCGCTGAATTTAAGATGTACAATGTCTTAATTTTTTCGAACACCTGCCTTTTACAGGACACTCGAAAACTTACAGAGAAGAGTGGGAGACCAATTCTTTACCGGGTGCTCCACGGGATAATACCATTAAGAAAAATTATGGAGAGAAATTTCTCTTCCATCAGAGGAGAAATTCTCGGAGAAATTTCTCGTTCTCGAGAAATTTCTTTGGAGAATTTTCTCTTCTCACATCACTATACTTACGTACCTAGCAATGCGATCATTACATTTATGTGCACATATTTCGTTTTTATTAATGACAGGCATACATACTATACATGTAATATTATTTAATAAAATCTTAATCTTGATACTGGTACAAATGGCAGTTGTTATAGGATTAGGCAAAGATTTACATGTTGCGTTCGTGATATTTCAAAAATACAATTTTTTCTTTATACGTTCTTATAATCATTATTTTTTTATTTTCAATCTTATATAAAATGAGTAAAATATAATTATTTTATTTTGTTATTTCTTAGATTAAATTATCGATGCTATTAATGTAATATGAAATATTGAGAGAAATATGTTATAGGTATGTTATTGACTTCATTATTGAAATTTGTTTTACTGTGAGGAATCTTAACTGAAAAGCAACAAGCTTGTAAGAAGGAGAATGGTGTGAGTTAGCAGATATTACTGTATCAGTGTGAGGAGGCTTTACATAAATTTATTGAGGAAATGATTAAAACTAAGATGCTTCGAGATATTTTTAAGGTTATTTTCCAAAACAAATTTGGATTGATTGTATTTCTATAATTTTAAAACTAATCTAGTTGTATGTTTGTTGTTGTAGTCCAAATTGAAAAATATATTTCAAATACCTATAGGTGCTATAAAAATGTTTGATAAATGGGATAGCCTAGATTCAACTTATTCATAAAATTTTCATAAAGCAAAGGAGACGTTGGATTCGCATAGCTTTTCCACTGGATAGACAATAGAAGCTATTATTAAAATAAAAATGTATATTTTTTAACATATTTAAATTTAGTTGTTCAATTTTTGTACAAGATTTTGATTTATCAATGGTATTCAAAATAATATCTTTACATTGACAACCGGTGTAGCACAGAGGCCTTTGAGTCACAAGGTATTAAAAGATATGTGAAGATTATTTAAGTTTTTCTTTCAACTGTATATTATTTTTTTATTGATCTACGAGACCGAAAAATATTGAATTTGGAATATAATATACCTATTGTAGTTTGGAGAAAAATATGAAGAGACAGCGAATCTGATTGGAATGTTATAAATTAGTACCTACTTATTTCTATTAGTAAACTTCTTAATTTGCGAACCAGCTTTCTAAAGCTTCTGCTCTTATCTTCAGACTAATGTTAATATCTTTACAAGTCAAATTAATAGTCACCAATGGAATTACTAAATATTTAATTAATTCTGATCTCTTATTATAATGAGCTTCCATTAAAAATTGTTGGTTGATAAATTAAACATAAATAACTGATCTATTAAATTTATTAGTTCCATAAATAATAGGACATTCTTAGATCACTTGTTTGATATCATTTTGATATAGGGGAAAGTCGAATAGCCTCGGATAGTATATATACTCCGACTATGTCTTTAAAGAGCCCTCACCAACTCCGAGAAGGGACTGAAGATTAATGGTGTTGTAATAAACAATATTAGATATGCCGACGACACTGTTTTACTAGCTGAAAGTGTCAGTGATCTTCAGGACCTTCTTAACCTTGTTGACGAGTCTGGTGTAAGATTGGGGTTAACGATAAATACCAGTAAAACAAAATGGATGACTTTCGGACGGCTTGATTACAGTGGCCGGCCGTAACGTTGAAAGGGTGGAGAAATTTAAATATCTCGGCAGCATACTAACACAATCTCTTTACCCAGATGTAGAGATAAAATAAAATGCAGGATTGAGGCAGCAAGAGCTGCATTTAATAAAATGAAACCACTCTTCTGCAATGATAGCATAAATTTGAAGCTCCGCCAAAGAATTGTCAAATGCTACGTGTGGTCTGTTTTATTGTATGGATGTGAAACATGGACCTTAAAGGTCAACTCAATGAACAGACTGGAAGCATTTGAAATGTGGCTCCATCGCAGAATGCTCAGAATTCCCTGGACAGACATGGTAACCAATACCGAAGTCCTGAGGCAAGCTAGAGCTGACAGGGAGCTGTTGTCAACTATCAAGGTTCGGAAGATCACATCTGGGTCATGTGCTGCGTGGGGAGAAATAACATCTTCTCCAATTGATATTAAAGGGGAAAATTGAGGGACGCCGAGGACCCGGTAGGAGACAGAAGTCCTGGCTGCGAAATATAAGGGAGTGGACCGGCATCCGAAGTGTGGAGGAGCTGTTCCGAGCGGCGCAGGACAGGGTCAAGTTCGCCGAGGTGATCGCCAACGTTGGGGGGACCCGACAGGGCACTTAAAGAAGAAGAAGTACATAATACCCTCGGATATCGTAATATCTTAGCAAATAAAGACTTTCCACGGGTACAAATTATTACAGCACGTACCTTATTATGGGGTTACCAACATATTAAAAAATAACGAGGGTATGCCTTGGGAAATGGATGATTTGTAAAATTTTGTTGTCTTGTACATTTAAAATATGAAATTGAGGAAAATGCGAAAAGGAAAAGTATAAATATACTGAAAAGAAAGTCACTAGTGCAAGCACTATGTGTATATAAAAATTGGATACATAAAATTTGTGTACGTTTTTCTAATTCTGACATAAACTAATATTGTTATATTTAGGTGTGTCTTTTAAAAAGCTGTACCCGCAAGATTTGAACATGCCGATTTTAAAACATATATTTTTTTTATTGCTACCTATATTGAAACTAATTGAAAAGTTATTAATATTACAGCTTAGAGTTAATTGATATTTTCGAGTGTCTTTTTAAAAGAAGATGTTCGTAAAAAATCAAGACAATCAACTTCTGCAATTCAGTTATGAAGCTGACAGGAAAATATTGAAAAAAGTGAGAACACATTTTTTGTAGCTCCCGGCTTCTTCAGAGTAGTGCATATTTAAATTAATACCTATGTCTTTACGTTTTTGTTTTACTTCACTCCATACAACATTGAAATATTTATTGTTTTTTTTTATAAATATAAGGTTTGCATCATTTTTGCATTTATTGTTGGAGTTGTTTTTCATATAATTGTTGATCACTTTGATTTTATAATTTTATTTATTTTGTTTCTTACAGTTGACTTATTCTATTAATTAATTTTATTTATTTAAAACACATTTTAATCAGAATTATTCATTTAAATTACTTTTTATCTTGTTTTGTTTTAATATAATAATTTTATTTTCTATAGTTGCTTGCCGAGAATTGTGAACAATGTTTATCGATAAAATCGAAATCCAATGTTTTCGTTCAGGAAGTTTTAGATTAAAAGTATTGAATGTAAAAAACCGATATACATAGACATAGCATGTATTTTCTCTGTGTACTTTGAGATAAAGGGCTATGTCCCGCGCCCTGTCCGGTTTTGCCCCGCAGTTTTGGAATAGGTATAGTAGTTTTGTTTGAATTTTTATTTTCCGGATCTACTACTAATACTACTATACCAACACGACATATACCAAAAGTGTGTAAACCAGTGTACTAACTACAATATTAAGCATGCAAATTGACTTCGAGTATCATGTCATTGTAATAGGCAGGTTTTAGAACAAATAAAGATACTTTCCATCTTATAGTCAGCGATAAGGTGTGCCTTCAATCCAGTAGGTATGTTTTAATTTTTTGTTGGTACGAAGTGGACAGCTTGCATATTTATTACATTAAACTGGTCTCCTGGATAGCCTACTTATGGGATATGCCGTGATGGTATAGTAGTAGTAGTATTTAAAATAGCTTTCTATGATTGTTGTATAATACAACATACGGAATACCAACTAAAGAATTTAACAGGCATCTTACTACGTTCTCACTCGATATTAAATGAATTGGTAGACAACTTAACAGAATATATCAGAAACACGTGTCTTTCTTCGTCACCAACTAAAATTTTACGTGTCATTATTTTATAGATCACCATAGAACAATATTACAAACGCAGATGACTAAATGGACAGAATAACAACGCACAGTATATATGTATATAGGTAATATTTCATTTACAAGTATAAATATCCACGATGTCACATATGTATGGCCTCCTTAGCTTTCGTCACATCCCCTCTCTTTCGCTCTTCATGAAAGCGCCTATATTCGTTGCACACTCGAACGGCGCCAGTTATCCAATAGACGCCCGGATAAATGCATCGTTTAACGAAAGGTTACGGAATTCAAATTTGATTCGAAATATGAATTTTATTTCGACGTGATATGCAATATTGATCACTAACGGTATGAAAATAGAAATGATTTTCAGTTATTTTTGTTACGATTCGATATAATCAGTGATTCAGTGATGTGTTTTAAATTAATCTAGAACAAAAACTTGTGACGAGTTGGTGATTTTATAAATAAATACTCGTTCGAGTATGCAGTACCGGCCGGCCTTAAAGCACCGGGGTCAGATTAAATTAGTTTTGCTTAGGATTACTGCTACTGCCAACAATATTTTTGATAAGATTAATTATATGGATTGAACTTTAAAGGAATATTTATATCCATTTTTATGTTCTTGCCTACACCGTACTAAAATAAATCATATAAATAGATTCGTTATACCAATAAAGGATATCTGTATGCGCTGTTTATTAAATCAAGAAACTGCGGAGTTTTAGACAACTATGTCGTCGAAATGTTGTAAAAATATACCTCAATCATACTAAATAGAAGTAGATACCTACTAATCGTAGGCTAGTTCCAATGATTGGCAACACTAGTTCTAATAATAAACACCCTATAGAGATGGAGAGCCAAGAAATTCAAACGAGGCAGAGATGTTTGAACAATCGATGCAAAGCACCATAAGACAAATAAATTATCGTCTGTGACATTATTGTGGTCAAAAATAAACTGAGTGAATAATCACATAGACAGATATATAAACCTATTATAATAGAGAGTCTGTCATTGTTATATAATTGCTAAGTGATAAAGAACTGATTCCGCATAAAAGAAAACATGTGGTACGTAGGGGAAGATGAGGAGGACGAGGACTTGATGTTCTCTCCAGCTCTCCTCGCAAGGAGAGCTTCTGAGAGCTGGATCAATGCACCAGCAGTGGAGGTAAATCATTCATAGATCATAAATTATGCATATACGTATCTACCTATCTACAATCAACTCATTTTTAGTCGCGTTACTCCAAAAAATATTCATAGTATAACAATCTAGTTCAGTGGTTCCCAAAGTTGACTGGACTCCGACTCATCTAAGGAAAATTTCCTATCTTGGGATCCACTTTTCAGTTTTTTCTCCAAACATTGCTCCAACAGCATTTTTTACTCATGTCTTATACAGTGGCGACTCGTCCATTAGGGCCCATTCAATATTCGCTCACGACCCACTGGTGGGTCGCGAAATACTGATCCAGTTAGTAGATACCATGTCAACAGCACAGCATTGTTCACTACTGAGGTAGTGTAAAAATGGCTTAAGATTTAATATTTTTAATCGATTAAGCAAATTTTGCTAAATACTAAGTATCATTTACTCAGATAGGTAAAACTATGTCGTTTTAACGATTTGTAAAATAAATTTGAGGATATTGTACCTAAAAGAAAAGGATATTGCTATTTGGTTCAATAATCTAGTAGACAAAATATTAAAGTGAATATCTATCCACTAATCTCAAAGTTGCAACGGCGAAGAATAAAAGTATGTAGTTAGCAATATGAGATAACATTTTTTTACTAAAAAATAAGTTGAGGAAAGGATTTAAAATATTTACTAATATTAAATAAATTAAAAGTAGGTATATTTAAAAAAAAAAAAAAAGATATATGTATCTGGGTTTTTGTTATAAACCCAAATATAACCTTAGTAAGCTAAAAGCTTGTGTCGTGAAAGAGGAGTTTGCCGGCACCTGGGATCGAACCCCGGACCCCTTGTTCACAAGGCCGAGACTCTACCTCCAGGCTACCGACGAACTCAAAATGAAATATATGTACTATCGAAAACTGTAATGAAAATATAATCATATTTTTTAACGTTTCTATCACGTATTTCGGCAATCTCATTGAAAACATTGTATTATTGCGAAAATTGATATCCCTACTTATAGGAGGGTAATGCTATGTACCTATCCTATATGATATAATTATAGTACGAAATAATTATTCTAATATTGTGTCAGTGCACACCTTGAAAGTGACTAGTGAAGATGAACGGCCATGGATACCTGGAGTAGGTATAAATCAGATTTAGCTGTACTGGTTTGTGGCAACAAGTTTCAGGACGCAGAGATGAATTATTAAAATTTTAGAGTTTGAATAAATGTGGTGAAAATTATAACAGTGTTTTGATTGTATTATAAATATTAAAATAATATATGAACTGGCCTAATTAATAAATATAAGCTAGAAATATGTATGCAAAAGTATTCAAAACATGCTATTTTCTCACAAATGAATGAGATTTAGTTATTGTTTATCTAAAAAATATTTTTTTTTATGTTCAAATTCAGAAACGGAGCGCACGTGCACTGAGAAAAATACTCAAAACGAATCATTGGTACGGCACTATCAGATTAGGACCAGAGATCGTACAAACGATTCATTGGTATAAATCTATTATATTAACTCTTCGCAAACAAATCATTGGTAAATTTACCAACAACTTGTTTGCGAAGAGTTAATATTATAGATTCGTACTAATGAATCGTTTGTACGATCTCTGGTCCTAATCTGATAGTACCGTACCAATGATTCGTTGTGAAATTTCGTTAGTATTTTTCTCAGTGTGCCTACCCTCTATGAGCGGTGTAAGCCGTTTAAATTATACACCGTGTAAAATTCGTCAAATTGTCGATTATTGCACATGTTAAGATACACATGCAGTATGCATGATAATATATAACACTCTATAAATATATCTTTTTTCTATGTATAATATATATATTATATATTTTCTATGTACATAGAACACATGGTTGAATAAAAACATTTTCTTTTATATTTTGCGTTTCAACTTGAAATTTAAATGCTAGTTTTTGAAGTATATGCAGATTGTTATAATAATTAAGAAAATCTACAGGTTTTAAATACATAAATCAAGGTGTATAGTAAAGTTTAAATATTTTCAGATTAATCTTACCTTTAAATTTTTATCATGCTTTTATATTTTTAAGGACAATTACTCATAAATACTATTTTATACATATTTAAAAAATACTATTATGCCATCACCATCACATGCCATTGACATTGGGCAGTTGTGGTTTGTTGTTTACCTATGGATTTTTTTATTGAATTTTCAATATCAGAATCCTGCGATGTAAATTTTCATTTGGTTTATTGTTTTTTTTACCCTTACATATGAATTGACGCTACCATGGTAATTTTCAAAAAATCTTCTTAATGTATTTCTCTTGACAAAATAAAATTTATTCATAAAATCACATTTATAAAATATATTAATTTTATTTATTTATTAATTGTTTACTGTAGGTATAATTGTCACAAATACACCAATTAATGCATTCAAATTAGATATAATCAATATACAGAGGGCAAGTTTATCGCAAATGTGCGACCTCTTCCAACTAACCCAAATATATTTTTTTTTAAATATGATGCGTAAACATAAATACATTAAAAATAAAATGATGAATAATTTCTTAATTGGTTTGCATGAAATCACAAATAAGGTGTGTCTGATTTATGTTAATTATCTAAATGGTCAATTTTTAAAACTGGCAAAGTCTGAACTGTACTACGTAATTAATAATATTAGCTGTTTGGAAAATTAACGACCAATATTGTTAGGTAATGCGCACGTGTTTATTTGTATAGACGTCCACACAAATCATAAACCCGGGTAATTTTTCTTATTATGTAAAATTCAAGTAGGTGCATGACATTACGTTTTTTCATTCATACAATTTGAGCATCTTGTACAAGGCAATGAATATGTAACATTTTATCCACTAACGTGGCTATCTACATCTACGATAAAACCAATTCTACGTACCTCTAAATTAATATAATTATTATAATATTGTATTCATTAATCACTTTTAGGTGAGGCAAAACAACACGTAGATAATTAATTATACTGACAGACTTAAATAGATTACCTACTACAAAACTGTTAATAGTACAACTATCTGGATAACGTGAGTGTTTTCTGTAACAATTAAGAAAGAATAGGGCAGTCTCATTGTTTTAGTTAATCAAATAATTCCTCAAAATGTTTTCCGTATATAGTTTCACTTGAATAACACAAAAAAGAAGTATATATCCGGTAAAAATTGTGAATGTCAAAGTATTGAGATAAGTACAAAACGGCGATGATTAATCTTCGTTAAAGAATTTTATTATTGTTGAGAGCTTGTTAAATCTATAAATAATAAAGAATTTTATTATTGTTATTATTTATATAATAAGCTCTCTCTCCACCCTTCAAGTGATTCGTATTTTGCGATTGACTTACACCTGTCGAGATTAATTTCACGATATAAAATATAATCATATTAATATTAAAATAAATGAGATAGTCTCTTAATTTAATACCTATTGGTTCATGAAACCGTGTGTAAAGCTTATGTTCGCTGTTATACCTACTACTATTATATTACTACTAGGTATACCATCACGGCATATTCCACAGATGAGGTAGCCAGTGGATTACCTGCAAGTAATAAACACGCAGATATTTCTCTCCGTATACCATTAAGAAATAAGTCATTTAGAATGTGGCATGCCTCATCACTTAATTGTAGATGTTTTATGTCTTATTCGTTTTATGAACACCTGCCTTTTATAGGATATTCGAAAACTTCAGGAAAAGAGTTGAAGACCTATTCTTTAGCTCCACGGTCATGCATTTGGTTAATTTTGTTTTTTTTTTAATACTCGTAGATCACCAACACCAGTGGAGTAATAAAAGAAAATTTGTCAACTAAATTTGTTGCACTTCTGAAAATGTCCCTCATAGCGCAGCGTACCACCACTATGTTACGTTTTACGACATGATTCATTAGTTACAGAGACTCGTACATGCGATATTACGGAAATAAGGAAAGAATAAAATCTCAGCTTTTTGCGATGTTCCGTAGATCACAAAGCATAGTCATGGAGCGGCCCTCATTTGATCACGCGAGTTCAGGAACATTGGACGCTGTCAGTTCTTGGATAGGTGACCATTATACCTACATACATACGCGTTGTAATAAGTCTTATTCTATTTTTATATTTTACTTTCAATGTGGTGATAAAAAATCACTAATATTAGTACATTTTTGCATATTATTACTTTTTTGTGAACCGCTTCGTTGATTTTGTCATGTAGATAAATGATGATGTGCAAGTAGAATAAAATAAATAAATAATCAATGCAAAGTAGAACTATTGTTTTCACCTTAAATATGTATGTAAATAGCTTATTTATACATACCTATTCATTAATAAGGGTGGGCCTATGCTCAATAAATATGAAAGCCTTAGACACGCTACTGGTGTACATATCAGGGATGTTGCGGATGTCGATTTTCACACATCCGCGGATGTGAATGCGGATGCGGATTTTTGAAGACTCACATCCGCAGATGCGGATGCGGATGCGGATGTTTAAGATGTTATAGAAAAAAAGTAGGAACTATCTTAATTGGTAGGCCCCACTGTCAAATATGTGACGAAATTGCTGCTACAATAATATTATGGATTTTTTGGCGAAATATTTATTTTCTTTTTTGTTATTTGCAAAAATAAAATAAATCCGGCAAAAATAAAAACGTGTCGGATCTTGTCACCAATTTTTTCGTTCCCATTGGTTAATGTCAAGTGCCATTCACCGGCCCCGCCCCATTTCTTTCTTGTCGCAAATTGTCTTACATCCGCATCCGCATGAACATCCGCATCGATTATTGCGGATGCGGATGCGGATGCAGATGTCCAAATACATGCGGAAGCTCCGCATTTGCGGATGCGGATGCGGATATTCGCAACATCCCTGGTACATATAGGTATTATATGGGAACTAATTATTTGTTCGGCTATTAATCCATTCGTTCGGCAAGAAAAAATCAGGATTTAAATCATTTGCACAGCAAACAATGTTTTTATCGGCAATAAATAAAAAATAAGCGCAACACTTGTTTTACAAACAAACTTGGTTATATCGGCAAATTAACAAATTTTAACGACTTAATAAATACTCGCACAACAAAATAATTAATTGACCGGCAGAATTGTTATTTGAGCAGCAGAATTATTATTTGACCGGCAGAAAATATTAGATAAACAATATTTTTCACACACCGATTTACCTTCGGATCCACATGAAATTTTTGTGATTTCTTACCAAATAAATGATGACTACGAAAATAATGCCAGTTTCCGCTTTGCTATATCAACGAAATATCTAACTGAAATGTCGAAAAATGCTAGTGTCGTTCATTCAGATGCTACATATAAAATCACATACAAAGATGCTACATACAAAGATTTATTATTTGAACAAGATTAAAAATTTAGCTTTCACAAGTTTAATTAAAATTAGCTCACGGTTTGCTGGTCATTTATTTATTTTGCTAGACAAATAATCATTATGCCGGTCAAATAATAATTTTGCCGGTCGATTAAATTTAGAGTTTTACAATATTTACAATATTAGTGCAGCTCATCAATTATCGTGTACCTAGTAGATATACGAGGAGCCGTGAATTGTTTTATTGCGACAACTTCACGACAAACTACGTCACACATACAGTTATTCCTCGGTTACACGGCTTAGGAAACCGGTACTTATCAGACATAGACTTGTTCAATATAAACCTAAATAGTTTCAGGAATCTGGTAAAAGATATTTTTCGCCCCCCAAATTGTTGACTCATATTTTGAATTTTAGTGAAATTGAATGTATTTAATTCATAATAATTTTCCTTTATTTTATATGATAATAGATTGGTATGTTTCACGGTATTGATGTTATAAAGATTTTAATTATTCACTTCGTCTCCTTTGTTTGTGATTACTGTATAATTTTATTTTATGACATGAGTGAAGTTATTTAATTACTTATACGATTTAAATTTTTAATTATATTTTTAATATTTTGATTATGTGTGTATTCGTTTTTGCTACGATTAACTTACTTACTGATGTGATTTGCAATATTTATAGATGAAATTTCAATCTTACAACTTGTTCACAATATCAGTTTATCAACCTTACATTGAATATTTTAATCTCTAGATTTATTTTAGTCTCGTAATTATTTTTTATCATGAGTTTTTGTGTATATTTGTGTTTTTTACCATTGACCAATCCAAGTTGTACCATACTCGCTGCCTCATAGGCGGGCGCTTACTGTACATTATACAGTTTGTAGTAAAATTATAATTGTTACCCGCCTGATGATAGCGAGACGTCATGTCATACATTTCGTTATTATTTTGATTATTTTTTTATGAACTGAATGGGAAGAAATGCATATAAATATACAATTAATTGTTTGCAAAATTTGTTATTTAAACTGTATTAACGTTCTCTGTGTTTTGTATGAGATTTATGAAGGATTGTATTTAATTGATGATGTGAGATGGATAAGTTGATGAATTATTGTATTGTTTTAATTATGTTTTTAGTAATTGTTAATGCTTTTTAATTGGAAATTGGTGATTTTATTATTGTGTAATGTATTTTCTTGATGTAAAAGGCGATAGCCGTTTATGTATTAAATAAATAAATAAATAAATAAAAATAAATAAATATCAAATTATTTGCAATAGAAAAAATATAATATTCTCGCTGGGCACAAGTAGCATATCAACATAATATTATATTAGTCGGTAGAATACATTTTTCTGCTGAACATAACATCAATATTATGCTGATCGTTTAAATTATAGCCTATGCATATTACCTATTACATACGTAGTTAGGTAACTATAACTATGTAATGTTCAGGTAGTTTTGTGTAAGCCGTGTTACATTTAGTATTAGTTAATAAATTTAATTAGGTACCTATCTCCCTTAAAAGTCTTTTGTTTTCACTGCAACATATTATGTAGGTACCTACCAACCTGTTGACATTATGATTTAAACTATATTGAATTCAGAATACGGCAACCGCTTATAAGAATCCAAATTAATAAGTATTTACAGAGGTTCGAGAATGTATAAATCTTAATAATTCTTAAATTCTTGAACGTGTTCCAAAAACGATATTATTGTATTGTGTATGTACCTCAGAAAATTATTGTTACATCAACATCATCGCGGCACATCCACATCACCCATTTCGTATTCTTCTTAGAGGAGAAGCCAAGTCAAAACGTAATAATTATGACGCATGATTAAAAGATAAATGATTATTAAAGTTATACAATGCATACATAGATATTTATATTAGATATACATATATACACCTATTAACAAATACATAAGCACCTAGATAAAATCGCAAGTTTAAATTCCAATCCGCTAGGTATTTATGTACAATATTTATTTTATTTTTCACTGCAAATTGCATGTTGTACAATATTAAGCATCAAATTACAATACAAATTAAATATAAGCAAAAACAAATACATATAGGTCGAGTTTATCGCTATAGGTACCTATTTACAATATTATACTTACCAACTAATTTGCAGGGTTAGTAAAATAAATGTTTTTTAAATATTTATTTTCTTTTTTAAAAAATACAGAATTTACTATATATAATATAAAAAAAAAGATACTAACTATATATTATTTTATCATTATCATTCAATAAGCTTGAAAACTTCAGGTAAAGCCTAGCTTTTCTTCTCGTATGGAAGATATGCCATGGACTTGCAAAGTACGATAACTACATTTATTAATGATCAGCTCAATGATGTATTTTATCATTGCGTATAAGTGGAAACATTACTTTAGGTTCCTACTTAAGGAAAAAATATATTATTGGAAATAATATATTATTGGAAATAATAAGTTTCCCTTGTTATTTATAGAGTGCTCCAGCGCCACAGCCTTTGCAACGGAAGAAATCTCTTCCAGATGTCCAGGGATTACCACGTGCCACAGATGCCATGTCACGGGAGGAAGTTTCCATGTTAGGATCAGCGCGCAGAGAAGAGTTGAGGCGAATGGCAGATGAATCAGAGAGACTGAGGGCCAACCCACTGTTATATCTTGTATCACCACAAGTAAAGGTATGTCCTATCCAGCCATCTAGATAAAAATATGCAGAATATACTTCATACTTATATATACCAGTAAAGTGTAGGTATTTACATTCAAAACTATTAGATAATTATTTTGTTTTATTACAGGAATGGTTTTCACGTCAGCAACTTGTGATGCTAGTATTGTTCATCAACATTTCCCTGGCTATAATGTTCTTCAAACTACTGACGTAGCGCACGCCCAACGCGCCCCTGCAGTGCGCCCCCAGTTCTCCTTGTTCTCCCACAGACGCATCATGTCGCAGATTCCATGACACAAGATCATCTTATACGGCTAAATCGCATAAGAACCTCGCTCACATCTCTCATCTACAGCACAATCATGCTAGATATCATCAAGCCACAACTTGAAGATCTTGAAGGCATGGAAAATGAAATAATGACTTAAGTGTTTGAGGAGTTCTGCAATGAAATGCAGTTGTCTCCCTCAAAAGGATGGAGATAGTAGTGGAAGACAAACTCCATAATGAAGATCAATTGTGATCTGTTCAGGTGTTTGTATCGATACACTGCTGTCCTAATATGCTTGCTGACTGGATACTACATTAAAGTAGATTTATCTAGTCGAGCATACGAGTATGTAATAATTATGTATTGTCACGAGTAGGTATAATAATATTATATACCTATATCTACTACTGATAAAATAATGTTTCATGTTGTAATGATGAAGCGAGCTTTATGACATTCTATTACGTGTCGTGACGTGTTTATAAAATAAATCGATGGACGCTAATACAATGGCTCTAACTCTATGTAAACTAGCCAAATTGGGATGTTTTTTCAATTAAAATATTTTCTTCATATAGTTTTATTACCAAGAATAATAAAAGGCATTTTTAAATTATTATATACTGATTATTAATCAATTTATTGTTTATTCTACTAAATATTTATTTAAGTATATACCTATTTATATTATATAGATAATGTTTATATCAAATAAATGTATTTCATTTATATAAAAAAAACAACAAATAATGTTGACATTAGAACATAGAAGAATGCTTGCATTTACCTACAATTAGGCCTTATATATCTAGTCAAATTCAAATGGTCTCAATTGTTGGTACCTACCTATAATACATACTTAACTAATGACTTTACGGGGTATCAGATTTATATCAATTCTAATGTGACCAATTAAAAAGTTAAAAATTAATTTCTACACTAGAAAGATTATAGGTGTAATGTTAAACAGTATGAGGAGGTTCAAAACTACCTACTGTAGTAAAATTCTAATAAAAAGTTATAAAAACATATGCAAGTGACATTAACTTGAAAATGTGCAATTATTGATTTAACCATGTACTGATGTTTAGGATGAACGTTGGAAAGCGAAATTAATTAAATTACTATTTATTTTGTAATAAAAATATTATTGTAATTTATTGTTATACTTTTATTTTGATAAGTTATTGTTATTTTGACGTCATATTGATTGTCTGCTATTTTGTCTATGTTGTTGTATGTTGTGGTGTAGTCAGTAGTATATACCTACTTATATAGTGATCTGAAACTATTAAATATTCTAAGCTATATTGTCATCTAAAATGTTTTATCATATGTATGTTATATGTACACAAAACAATTATTTCGACTTTAAAAACTTTATTCCCATACAGCACAGGTACACTTATGTGGGTTTCATTTTTCCCAATTCTTTCACATTTGAACAGTTTCTATTTAGCATGTAGGTGTTTTATCTGATGGTTATTTGTCAATATTAAATCCTTTTTACACAAAATAAACCCAAATACAACTCTATACACATTTCACAGTAGGTTAAAAGCTTGTGCCGTGAAAGGGGAGTTTGACGACACCTGGGATCGAACCACGCACCTCTTGTGCACGAGTTCGAGATTTCATCATTAGGCTATCGACGAACTAAGACAAAATAATCAATGATTAACGAATAACTGTTCTATCATAGGTACTTCCACAATTTCCTTTAATAATCTGACCTTAACCAGTAAAAGCTTAAAATATTAGTAAGCTGTGTGTTAAAAATGAGTTATTTTTCTAAGATTTTGATAAAGTTGCGCCAAAAGATTGCAGGTTCCAAATAGAACTACATACATACTATAGTAATATTGATATGATACTCATATAGCTACACATTCATACCTATTAAAGTAATGTACTTAATATTTTTACAGAAGCTAACATGTCTGTAGGTATATTGGTGAGGCCTTATATTTAGGCGATATTGTTAGCAACCTTGTTTGTCCTTATAGATTGACGCCCTTGTGTAAGGAATACAAATTATAAAATAGACCATTTGAATAAAAAAACTTCTCAACAAAAGTATTTCATCTGAAGTAGTTGAATAGTTTATTAGCCAGGTCTTAATAATACAATGATAAAAGGCATTTCAATACTTTCCTGATAGTAGATACAAAATAATGTTGAAATACCATTACTCCACCAGAATAAGGAACGTCAGTCTATGAACCACAAACTGTTATAGTATTTAACAAATGATTTTTCAAAAAAGAAACATATTTTTACACAAAACTACAAATATAATTTGTCGACTTAATCATAGAATGGTATATTAGAATTACTCTCAAATATATAGGCTTTTAAATATTACAATTTATTACCTTAAATTCTCCTTAATTATAAATTTTTAATATTTTAGGTAAGATTTTTTAAAAGTAAATAATGAATTATATCATGACATTCTTAAATACATTGTAATACTTAACATTTTAAAGAGGTTTTTTAGATTCTTAGGATTTTCCTAATACCTATAATAACATTGTTGTAATGAGATCTACTTAATCACTGAAAAGCTTTTTCTTATAAAATATCTAAGTATGTATAACAATAACAATTTGGATATGGTGCCCTTTAATACTAAGTGAATATCTCAAGGGCCGCGTATGTATGTATTTATTGTAACTCATCACTATTTTTGAGTAAATTGATTTGGTCATGTAACCGATTATGTGCCACTAAATATGTATTGTTCTATTCTATTTAAAATGTCCATTTACTAAATCTTTATATGCGCCTTTGCGATAGTTTGTATCAAAAAACAGCGCTACACAAGTCATCCAGACCATTATATTTATAATTAATGTTATGATATTTCTACTAAATATCTATATTTTATGAAAACTTATAACTACTTCTTATTACCTTAGTGATGAGAACAATTTGTATGACACTTTGTGTTACAATTTAAAATTATTTGTTGCATCCAACTTTTTATTCACTATTGTTAAAGGAAGACTCTCCTTTTATAGTCAGTTATTTATAAGCCAGCAGATCAATTACTTATTGAATACCTACAAGTATTGTGCATATCAGATAGGTACATTATATTCCTTTGCACTGTTATCTAATTACCTACCTACTCTTGTATTAAATATATTTATATTAAGAAATATCCTACAAACCTCCACAATTAACCTGTTTTCTTCCCATTTTCAATTTCAATTTTTTATATTAAATGTGTATATAATATTATAATAAGCTTTAGAACATTATTATCTATTTATTATTGTGCCATAAATTAACTTGGCTACCTAACCACATCAAATTAAATTAATGTTTCATCTCAACAATTAATTGTCTATTGTTGACACAAATAAATATTGATAAAATCTAGCAGACATGTTTACCTACTTTTACATGTGGGCAACAGGTGAAAAAATTATGTGACAAATATCCATGGAGCCAATATATTTATGGTATTATTACTATTTATAGCGAGTGAGTGACAAATGTGTGCCTTCTGATTCTATTTTTATGGTGCTTGTGCGAGTACCTAGTATTTCAAGCACTAATGATATCTTATTTTTTCTCTATCCATCAATCATCATTGAAAATTATCTCTATCAATGATAACACTGATCTGCAAGATAAGGATGATTTTTATTAGCTACCTACTTACGTCAACTTTTTATGATTTTACAACATTTAAAATTATAATGTGCAATGCCAAGTACTTACGTACTTACTAAAACAAAAAAAAAATAATAAACCTTATGTTGGTTGCTATTGTTATTGACCGTTAAAATTTTATTGAATAAATTTTATACAATTACATATTATAACGTAGCACACATAGTTGTGAAAGATTCTTAATTTTAAGATTTGGATGTGAGCAAGAAAAGTAAAAAGCATTATGATTAGAGAGATATGTAAATACAAACAATTGTATCAATCTATACTAAAAGAAAACATAAAGAAGTATAACATAGTAATACCTTCTTATTATTAGATAGTATTATATATATATATATGGACAATTTGTAAAGCGCCGTTTACTCATAACATGACCTCAAGGGCGCTGTATAACGTATCCATCACCCGAAACTCCCAGCAGTATTGTT
The DNA here is from genome assembly GCA_947579605.1 of Athripsodes cinereus. NCBI lineage: Eukaryota > Metazoa > Arthropoda > Insecta > Trichoptera > Leptoceridae > Athripsodes > Athripsodes cinereus. Next base: position 10,972,885 of record OX388305.1, read on the forward strand.
ATTATCAGAAAGATAAGATGTAGTTGGCAGCCATAGACATACTAGACTTGCAACGCGGAACATTTTAATGGAATTTTTGTGTTCCAACATCGATGACCTTCAAGCATTAGTAAAAACAAATTTATAAATCTGTTAACAAATATAGTACTGTATTTTGTTAATGTGGTATTTGAGTTCTACCAATACTTTATTAGAGTGGCCTATGTTTGGACATATAACTTGGAGTTTGACAAAGACATAATAAAGTGCTGATAGCTCCAAGAATCTGACAAAGGTATTGCATGTTGGAATCATAGGTCACTCTAATAAAGTATTGGCAACACATAGATTTTAATTTTTATGTTAATGAAATATTTCTCAACAGATCTATACCTATGTACATAATTGTATGAAGTAGGTGCATACACAGTAAATATAAAATTGCCCAGTGGGTGCCTATATGGTATTGTATGAGCGCGGATTGTATATCTTAGCTGAATCATAATGCTTTTCTGTTAACTTGACTTGATTATATTGTACTCTAATCGTGATGTGTAAATGCCAAATTTCTTCATACACTTTGCTGATTATTTGTATTCTATCGTTACCTTCTACAATTTCTTACAAACTTATGTTATTTATAAACTTTGTTATTACTTATTGTACTATTATCATAGCGTAAGAATTTTATTTATAATAAATTATTATTATTAATTACATACATATTTCTGTATCCAGATGACATGTTTATTCTTTGAAACCATTCTAGGCAGATGCATGTATATAACCATTCCTGCATGGTCACTTCGATTCCAAAAACCCTACACTACAAAGGTAATGAAAAGATAAAATTAATTATGAGAGTCGGATAATCAGTATGATACATTTTACTCAAATCTTCCTTAAAATAAAGAACTTCTACAAACGAGACAGTAATAAGCTGTAATATAGTATAGGCCAAGTGCTCATACCTGAGGAAGGACAATATCTGTGGTGAATTGCATTTCTGTGATCAGCCGACAATAAGATTTATACCTGTACAAGAGGTGCAGCTGCACCACTGAGAGATACTTTTTAAAGTTACTACACAGATAGATGGAAAACAAATACATTTATTATGGATAGCATTTAAAAATAAAATGGGATAACTGTAAACTAGGTTTATTGTAGGATAGTAATTAAAGGAGTAAGAGAAGTTCTAATAATAAGCTAGAATTACTGACTGTGCGACTAAATGTGAGCGTGATGACATATTTTTCTAATGAGATTGACGACATGGTACAGTTTGTGCTACCGTACAACTATTTAGGTGACAACACTCTGGGGTACAAATTAATCGAAAACTGTAGACAATTATTATAACAGGCTGCATTTTATAGATAACCAAAAATATTGTAAAAATAAAGGTGGTCGGCAGCCGGATTGTATTTTTAGTCAGGAGATTACAGGTTCAAACCCCGCTATTGATTTACACCACCTTCACAATACAAGCATACCTATAGTTTTAAGTGAGGGTTTACTTATTTTTGTAAACAAAAGTAATTCATCTCAAATGAACAATTAAGAAGACGCAAAATTAAAGAACAATAATTGAATTTCCATATTCCTCTTGGTAGGTATATGTTCTGTTAGTCATTCAAATAAGTAGGTACTAGCTCAGTTAGTATTTTCCAAGGCAATTCCCTGGGGTAAACAAATCAAATTTTTTTTGTCACTGGTGGGAACAGTAAGGAAGGAGTTAAGGACTATGGCGTGTCCCTAGGAGTTAGTAAAGGAAAGACTTCCAGGCCAAACCCTCAGAGACAGATGCTATATTCCCTGAGAATAAATGATATGACATTATTTTCTAATTTAAAGTTCGTCTTGAAGAATTTCGCAACATCATACCTGCTACATTAGTTTCATGAATAATTTCCAATGATATCAATTATTATTTATTAGTGAGCCCGCCAACCAGTGTGACCAGATCTTATTTTACAAAACTACGTGCCTGCATGTGGAGGTGGACGTAAAAATAAAAACCACTAAATTCTTCGAAATCAAAATGGTATAGGAATTTGAAATATTTCAAAAACTCTCTCAGACCTTTTACTACTACATAACGGGTATTTGTACCGACTATTGTAAAAAGTAACGGGTACTTTTCCCAAATACCTACTCGATACTTTATATACCGATTACCGACTAAGGTGTTTTGAGTAAATAGAAAATACCAAAAAAATTATAGTGATAATCTCGCCACTGCATATCGTCTTTGTTTTTTTTTTTTTATTGTTTTGTTAATACTGTTATATAATGATGATGTGCATAAAGAATTGGATGAGCAGTGGGAAGTAATGAAGGGTGTGCTAGAGAAGTATGTGGTGAAACAGCCGTTGGACGCAAGAAAGGTGATGCATGGTGGGATGATGATGTGAAAATGATTGTGGAAAAGAAGAAGAATGCGTGGAAAGATTTAATGAGTGTGAGACACGGAAATGAAGACGAAAAAGAACGGAAGAAAGAGATTTACAGGGTGTGTAAGAAAGAAGTGCGTGATATAGTGGAAATTAAGAAAAGGATGATTGAAGACAAAGAATGCCAGAAGCTATCAGTGAACGCGAAAGATAACTTGAAAATCTTTTGGAAGATGGTGAAACGAAAGAGGACAGGTGTGGATGTAAATTCTGTGAAAGGGATAAAAGATATTGATGGTAACTTGTTAGTTAGTGAAGAATGCGTGTTAAGAAGATGGAAAGAGTACTTTGAAGAACTGTTTGAATGTGAAGGCGGAAATACAAGTGAGTATAATAGTGGAGAAAGTAACGTGAATGATGTAGATGAGATTTGTATGATTGAAATTAAGAGTGCTTTGAAAAGAGCCAAGTGCGGTAAGGCGGTTGGGTATGATTGTGTTTCAACTGAGCTCATCAAGTCTGGTGGATCGAAGACCCTCATATGGTGCCTAGAGCTATTCAACACTTGTTGGAGAGAAGGCACTACTCCGGAGGACTGGAGGAAAGCCATCATCTGTCCGCTGTATAAGGGGAAAGGTCCTAGGCTTGAGTGCGGAAGCTATCGGGCTATTAATTTGCTGAGCTCAGTAGGTAAACTGTACGGAAGAATTTTGATTGAGAGAGTGCGAAAGACTACTGAGTGTAAGGTATGGGATGCGCAAGGAGCTTTTTTAAATGGTAGAGGGTGTGCCGATCAGATCTTTTCCCTAAGGATGATCGTAGAAAAGTTTTTGGGTAAACACCAGAAGCTTTTTTACGCGTTTGTTGACTTGGAGAAGGCATATGATCGTGTGGAACGGGAAAGACTGTGGCGCGTGCTGCCGGAGTATGGAGTGAGTACACAGTTGATACGCGCAATATCTTCACTTTACGTGGGGAGTTCCGCTTGTGTGAGGGTAAACAATACCCTCTCGGAGTGGTTTACCCTCACTAAAGGAGTGAAGCAAGGTTGTGTTATGTCTCCGTGGCTATTCAATCTATTTTTTTACTTCTGTATGCGACCTTTGAAAGGGATGAATGTAGGTGTTGAACTGAATGGAAATCGAGTGAATGCTTTGATGTATGCAGACGATTTAGTATTAATGGCTGAGAATGAAAGTGATTTACAAGTAGTATTATTAAGAATAAAAATAAATAAACTACCATAGACATACTAAACTACCAAATCTACGAAAGAATTTAAACTATGTACTAAATACTGTTGACAATGCCTCAAAAGTCAAAACTACCAAAAATGCATCGCCATATTTAGGTCCATGCAAAAATGTAGGAAACTCCCAAATCTGCTACGTAAACAAACACACTGCCATCTAGTGAAGATTATAAAAACGATAAAATATAGTCAATATTTTTTGGGTACTGTTCAAAGTAATATTTGTTACATTCACTCATACAGCGCCACCTGAAGTTCGCAAGGATATCTTATTATTATTTTAGTATACCTTAAGTAGCATTCACATTGCTTCACTTTGGATGATCATCCAAGAGTGTTAGGGTCAAACCTGTTCATCGAAAGTGAACACGTCTGTTCACATTTGTTCATCCTATGCTTTCACTGCCATGTCTACTTTCTCACTCATGTTGTATGTAGTTTGACGTATTTTCGTATAAAAATATTTAAACAAATTCAAAAATGAAAAATAACACTTAAAATAAATTAATATAGCTCTCGACTGCATAATAATTTTGTACATGATTCTGACATTCAATACAAATTCATAGAGAATAAAACAAATAATAAGATGAAATTTGTTTATGGTCGTTTCAGTGAAAGGACCTTTCATCAAAATTATATGACGAGTGGTAATCTCTTTCCTCCGTCATCGCTACTGATCACTATTGATACTTACTTACTTTTCGTGTGGGCGGTGATTTAGGTGTCTTCACCCAATTTGGGCTGGGTCAAAAAAGCAGTCGCATCAGAACTACAGCCTCGGATCCAGTGCCGCCAACCAGTCCACCGCCTCCGGCGTCGCCTCATGGATATCCTGGAGGCTTCCATTGAACTTCTTAATGTGGCAATCCTGCACTACGTGTCTCACAGTCTGTTCCGCTCCACATTCACAATCAGGGCTGTCCCTCTTTCCCCACCTCCAGAGTGAGTAATTGCAGCATCCATGTTCCGTTCTCACTCTGTTCTGCTGTACCCAGATTTTTCGTGGTAGGTCGAAACCTGGTACTCTGGTGTTGGGGTTTACCACTAGGTGTTTATTTGTTAGCTTTTCTGTGGCCCATCTTTCCCTCCATTTCCCTTCTAGGTTAAATTCATTTGTATCTACTGTCCATATTGGTTTTCGGGATTTCAATCTTTTATGAGGTGGGTGAAATATGTCCGCAAATGCTGGTAATTGGGGGTTTTTCTGGATCTTGTTCTTCTCCATGACCGTGGCATGGTTTCTGCGCAGATCTGGGGGCGCAATATTGGATAGCACTGGCAACCATTGGGTTGGGGTTGATTTTATAGCGCCTGTAATGGTTCTCATGGTCTTATTCAATTCAACATCGATCTTACCACAATGTGAACTTCTTCCCCACACTGGAGAACAGTATTCCGCTGAACTGTATACCAGAGCCATTGCGGATGTTCGCAATGTTGTTGCTTTGCTGCCCCATGAAGTACCTGCCAGTTTATTTACAATGTTATTACGGGATTTTATCTTATTTTTGACGCTCTCAGTATGAGCTTTATATGTAAGGGCTCTATCAATCTTCACTCCGAGGTACTTTGGGTTCTTCTCACTCGGTATCCTCTCACCACACATGAAGACCTCCAGCTCTCTTTCTGCTTCCCTATTATTTAAGTGCAAAGCCAACGCAACCGTCTTTTTAGGGTTTGGTCGTAGATGCCAGCTCTTCAGGTATTCTTGAAAGTTATCCAAATCAGAGTTTAAGGTTGATTCTAGCTCTTCAAATGTCTTTGCCTGAGCCACAAGTGCCACGTCATCTGCATATACAAACTTTCTAGCCACCGTCTCCGGCACGTCCGCCGTGTAGAGATTAAAGAGAAGCGGAGACAACACTGATCCCTGTGGTAGGCCGTTTTGTATTATTTTTGTGCCACTGACATTTCCATCCAGGTAGACCTTTATTCTTCTGTTCGACAGTATACCTTCCAGCAGTCTTACAGTTTTTCTGCATCTGAGAGTCCTTGCGATTTTGAGGATCAGTCCCCTTCTCCAAACCGTATCGTATGCCGCAGTCAGATCCAAGAGCACCAGGCCAGATTTTTCACCTCTTTGGAAGCCATTTTCAATGTGTGTCGTTAGAGCGATAACCTGCTCACACGTACTGCGACCCTCACGGAAACCTGCCTGTTCCATCGGTAGGTGTTCCTCGATTATAGGAGTATATCTGGCCACCAGAACTCTCTCAAAAAGCTTGTACACGACAGATAATAGAGATATTGGTCTGTAGTTTCTTGGGTCTTCAGCTAATTTGCCAGGTTTTAATATGGCAATAACCTTGGCATCTTTCCATGTTTTAGGTGTGCATCCTGTATCTATCACAAGCGAAAAGTATTTGGCAAGCCATGTCACAGCCCTATCCCCCAGATGGATCAGAAATTCAGGAAGAATATCATCTGCTCCTGCTGCCTTGTTCTTCTTCATATGTTTTAGTGCAGTCTTCATTTCACAAACTGTTACTTTATCCACTAATGGAGAACTTGGAGCGCACTTTGATATTTCCTCCCTTATCTGATTGCGCAGGCATTGTTTCTGTTTCATTTCGGGTTTGATATTGCTTGTTTGAAAAATTGTCCCAGCCACCCGGTTCACGTTTATAGATCTCTCCCGCTTGGTGGGTGGTGCAGTACCTAGTTTACGGAGGAGTGTCCAGCTTTTCCGGCTAGAATGGGTGAAGTCCATTTCTTCGACGGTCTCGGTCCATCTTCTGCGTCGTTCTTCATTCAGAAGACTCATCAATGTGTTAGCCGATTCCTCATCACCGGTTTTCTTGTATTCATCAAAAGCTTCCTCACACTCCTCGTTCCATCCTGGTATATAATCCTTACGGAAACCCCTGGGTATAGCTTTTTCCGCAGCCGTTCTTATTAACTTTTCAAACCTTGGATAATTTTCTAGTTCTGGTTTTATTCGGTTTATGACGTTTTCTATATATTCCGTATACCTTCTCCAATTCGCTCTTTTCAGGTTCCATCTATATAGTTTTGGCTGATTTATGACAGGAATTTGGAGACCAATCTTAACTATGACTGGCGAGTGTCCACTATTGGGGAATTTTTTAAGTATTTCTCTATCAGCCATCATACGACTTCCAGTTTTGTTGGTTGTGACAAAGCACAAATCTGGTGACGTTACGCTTCCCCATCGAGCAGACAAAAATGTTCCTCCTTGTTTTGAATCATACAGGAGATGCATGTCATTTAGTTGTGCCCATTCCGCCAGCATCTCGCCATCCTCATCATCGGAAGTGTAACCCCATTGGGTGTTTCTAGAGTTAAAGTCGCCTATCACCACCGTTGGATGTTCATACTTAGGCAGAACCTCCGCTGGCCATTTACGTGAGGGGGGTTTGTACACGTTCACCACAGTGAGGTCTCGTACTTTTATGGTAATGAAGTTTTCATCTTCTTCTGTCATATACGACTCATCTCTCAGTTCTGCTCTAACGTATGTAGTAATACCATGCTTTCTATGGCCTCTGCTTGCAATAATCACAAATCCCGGTATTTCCAATCTATGAGCGTCTTCTTGCTCAACATGTGTCTCTTGCAATGCCACGACATCGACATCCTCCATGATCTTTGATATGACTTCCGCCTTTGCTCTAGTTAACCCTTCGACGTTTATTTGTCCAATCTTAAAAAGTTTCCCTGCTTTATGCAGTATGTCATTCTTGTTTAAATTGAAATTATTTATCCCACTACTGTGGTCGTCGGTTTGGTCCTGAAAAGGACCTTTTTTCACCGCTTTGGCCGAGAGGTCTTTCAACGTTCGACCGCCGTTTTTGTGCTGATTCGTTTCACGCTTATTTTTATTGTTTACATTCATGTTCTTTGATTAATTTCTCTTCTATATTTCGTTTCTATTGATGAAACGCCTGTTCACACCTGTTCATCTTGGAGGATCATCCGGAGTGATCACTGAAAGTGAACGTATGTGAACGACCCTTTAGACATCTGTAATCATATAAAGCTATAAAGAAAATTGTTTTTTTTGGTCTTTTTCCAAAAATTTCACCTCGGAATAAAAAATAATAATCACACGTAGGTATACAAAAGTGCGTGCAAATCATTTTACTTTCATTCAAACGTACATACTACATAGTAGGTATCTACCTACATAAGTGATAATACCCTACTGTCCTAGGTCCTAGCCGAGGTAGCAGGTACCTACCCTACTATCTTAGTTATTGTCTAATATCTATAAGGACATAGTATACAAATACATAGACACATAATGAACACTACTCATTCACAAAATGAGTGTGTGCTATAACGCAGGTCCTATATATATACGTACGTACTACAAAAAATATAATGTATAACAAGATTTGAAGTCATTATTTATTTATTTTATATTTACTCCAGACTTGAAGGTGGAGTGTGCAAACCTCTCAAGTCCATATCAAAATACATACAATATAATACAAATGATAAAAAAATAAAACATCATTGTTTATGTATGGAGTTCCTTCGGATCCACATAAAATTTTTGTGATTTCTTAAGGGTCGTTCACATACGTTCACTTTCAGTGATCACTCCGGATGATCCTCCAAGATGAACAAGTGTGAACAGGCGTTTCATCAATAGTGATCACTAGCGATGACGGAGGAAAGAGATTACCACTCGTCATAATTTTGATGAAAGGTCCTTTCACTGAAACGACCATAAACAAGTTTTATCTTATTATTTGTTTAATGATCTATGAATTTGTATTGAATGTCAGAATCATGTACAAAATTATTATGCAGTCGAGAGCTATATTAATTTATTTTAAGTGTTATTTTACATTTTTGAATTTGTTTAATTATTTTTATGCGAAAATACGTCAAACTACATACAACATGAGTGAGAAAGTAGACATGGCAGTGAAAGCATAGGATGAACAAATGTGAACAGACGTGTTCACTTTCGATGAACAGGTTTGACCCTGACACTCTGGATGATCATCCAAAGTGAAGTAATGTGAATGCTACTTTACCAAATTAATGATGAATACGAAAATAATGCCAGTTTCCGCTTTGCTATATTAACGAAATATCTAACTGAAATGTCGAAAAACGCCAGTGTCGTTCATTCAAATGCTACATATAAAATCACATAAAAAGATGCTACATACAAAGATTTATTATATGAACAAGATTAAAAATTTAGCTTTCACAAGTTTGATTAAAATTAGCTCACGGTTTGCTGCTTATTTATTTATTTTGCTAGACAAATAATCATTATGCCGGTCAAATAATAATTTTGCTGGTCGATTAAATTCAGAGTTTTACAATATCATATTATTTGTAATAAAAATATAATATTCTCGCTGGGCATAAGTAGCATATCAACATGATATATTTGTCGGCAGAATACATTTTTCTGCTGGCTGAACATAACATCAATATTATGCTGATCGTTTAAATGATAGCCCATAATAATCACTTTGTATTGTACCCTGGCCCTCCATTGACAACCAATTGAATTTCATTTAAAGTAGAGTCTTACGTGCATATCTTTGTACCTTAAAAATTAAAGGTGGAACTGGCTTCTAAACTAGGATTCAAATTTTTTATCGACCATGACGAATTCCAATAACCTTTGGCTTGAACGCTACCCAGTACTTTCTGACTATGCATCATTATTATTTGTCTGCATAGGTACCTACCTACTACGAATTTACAAACAAAGAAGAGCGTCAGCTGATGATTGTATTTGTGTGACGTGTGTAGATGAATTTTGTCGTTGTGTGTGTACAGTTGGTTGGTATACATACACACTAATACAGATGCAAATATGGCATAGGTATTATGTATATGTACTGTGTAATTGACTAATTGTAGGTATATAATTTTTATGGTAGTGTTGTGTGTATCGTTTCGTAGGTGGCGGTGGGCACCGAGTGACCTCGCATTCGCATTTCAAAAAATATTTATGGTAAACTTGTGTGTGTTTCGTGAAAGATAAACGTAATACTCGTTTGCAGTGACTGAACAAATGTGGCGACATTAGATATTTTGCTGTTTGCAATGCGTTGTTTTTTGTGCATCGAGAAATGGCTGGAGATCTGCAAAATACTTGTGCTAACTGTAAGTGATATTATTTAATCTTCACATAGTGTAAATTGACGAATCTTTTGTTCAAATAGATTCTAAAAAACATCGTGTTTGTAAGTGTCTTTTGGTTTTTATCCAATAAATCGGTTCAAACCACATGTCTTTGTTCGTTCTTCTCACCTTTGTTGTGACCAAATGTCTACATAATAGCTATAATATGTTTACCAGAGCACCATAAAACACAATAATAAAGACCCACACACATACATAACTGTCTAACCAATACCCATAAGTTGTGATGCCATGTTACATACATAGGTTTGACATAAGACAAATCAATCATCAAAACGAAAGTTTATGTATTTCTAATGGAAGGTTTGCAATATTGACGAAAATACTTTTGTACTAGCTTTAGTAGAATTCTCCGGGAATTGCAGTGTTAAATATATTTCTTCATCTGTGATTGTTTATCACATGTTTGTAATGATCATCCATCATACATTGTACATAGTTTCAAATAATTTTCAAATATTCCTGGTGTTGGTGAGTGAATGAATTGAAGTTTAAAGACTAGCGTTTTTGAGTTATATAATAATTTCTAACGTTAATTATTATTTGTTAAATATTTACTATAATATATCCTATGAGATTTATATAAATGTTATTTCTAATGTCAACACATTTTTCTTTCATAGAGATGAAAGTTTTGCCTACATATGTCAGTATCAGAGTGTCACTATAATTTGGCTAATGATTATTTTTGTTCCACATATATTGTGGATAATACAGGAAGTATATCGAGGGGTGAAAGGCTATTTGTTTTAAGCGACACTTTTGCCGAAAATGAGTTATATATATGGTCGGAATCGGCAAATTTTTCTGCGTCGATTGGTCTAGGTTTCGAGTCAATCGGAGTACTTTTTTGGCGCTTGAACAAAAAAAAAATAGGTCTAATTTCTCAAACGTGATGTATGATCTGACATCAAATTTGTCACTTGATTTAAACACTTCACTTAAACCATTCATTAATACTGATTAATACAGACTATTGGAGCATAAGCTATTTTTCTTTCTTCCAATTTGCAGATAGATGGTAGTTAAAGCTTTTTTCCGTGTGTGCAAATTGTCATAAAAAGTACCTTAAACCGTTTTGCCCTCTTCTGCTATTTCTCTGCATTGTCGCTTCATACATTTAGCCGATATTTAAAAAAGTAGTGCATGTCGCATGAACCGTTTTCGCTGCAACCGTTTGCACCAACTTTTGACTGTTCAACCAATTTTCTATTTCGTAATATTGATAATGATGGTCGTTTCAACTTTTTCGTCTCATTTTTATTTTTGAAAACATGTTATTTGAGACAAATAATAATTTTAATAATTTCATCTCTATTTATCTATTTTATGGTTTTTGTTTTTTCGATAAGATTATGTTTGTTTTAATAATTATACCAGTGCATTGTTTTATTAGCTATTATAATATTTTTCCAGATTTCTCATTGTAACAATCAATATTATTGACAACAATTCTTTTACTTGTTTAATAAAAAAATATCATAATTAATGTTTTTATGTTTTCTTTTAAACCCAAGATTCACTTAGCATTACGACAAAAATTATTTTGTATCAACTACCTAGTTTTATAAAATCCTTTCAGGAGGAGGATGTAAAACAATTAATTAAGAATGTTATTGTTGCTTAAGTCACTGTTCCTGTTTCCGTTTATCTTTCAGCTTGTAGTTAAAACAAATAGCCTATTTCAATTATCTTTGGTCAATGTCAGATAAATCGTTATTCCTTCCACTAATTAATTACAGCGATGTCGCTTAAAACGTTTTTCCCTTCATTAATGTTTTATGCCGTTGGTGGTTGAATAATTTTTCCTGACTCCGGATAAAAGCCAAATTGTATTAAGCGACACATAATTTGGATGTTTTGAAGGTATTATTACTGAAAATTATGCCAAAATATGTGTTGATTTTTTTTAAACATGCTGTTCTTAGAACGTTTTTAAATAGGACTAATCGTTTTTTTATAATATTTTTTTTTCTAAAAAAAATAACTTTAAATTGCTCTCCTGTAAAGTTCACAAAATGTCGCTTAAAACAAATAGCACTTCTCATATCAACAATTATGCATTCCATTAAAAATTAAATGTTAAAAACATTCCTCTCACTTTTTTGGTTTTGAAGGTAAACATAAATTTTCTTCATTGATAGATGACCACTTAACGAGTTTCTTTAGTAATTATTGTTATGTACAGATGGATCCGGATTGATAAGGGTAACCTAAAATTGGCAACTGATTGAACAGGATGTTGGTATTTGTAATGAAACTAAAAAAAGGGACCCCGTTTTTGCCAAAAGCCTTATATTTCATATGTATGTCCATAGATATGCTGGCCTTAGTGTCCCAATATCGCAAAAGGGACATTTGCCACTTTAAATGATTAAGTATTTAGATCATAAGCACTAGCGAGATAGGTGCAATGTGTGAAATATATGGATGGATGCACTTCTCTGACATGTCTCCAAAAAACTGACAACTTAGCGATCATACACAATCATAGCCGATGATGGGTAACTATACATGATTAAACTATCCATTCACTGGTAATTGGCTATAATCAACTGTAGTGGGTCAACATGTGGATGCATAACTATAATCTTATGACACTGTTTCATAGTGTTTTTTTTTTACTTTTTGTGTAAGTTTCAGTGTACAGTCAGCCGGCTGCCCGGCTAGGTACAAACTATGTTGAGAGATTAAAAACACGACAGACATAGGAATTTCTTTGTAACAAAAAAAGTACAAGGATATTTAAGTGGTGTGTGGTGTACATTAATTAATGTTGTGTTTCCTTCTGTTTCAGTGTACACAACAATAATAGTTGCAGATGACACCAAAGGCCACTGACTGATATCCACTCAAGCAGATAGACGTATTCTAGTTATAGTTGTATTTATAATACACAAATGCATTTAATATTTTGTAGTTTTGTAATATATTTCTAATACAAAAACTACATAGTATAGTGTAATATTAAGTGGCAGTGGTAGACACAATCTAATCTATTCAAGATGCTGTACATATTCCATGTGCAGACCGGCACTATGATGACATTTGACATCAAGTTGGCTTTGGAAAGGTAAATATTATCTATACCTTTATACATATATCTAACACACGTAACAGTCATAATAAACGAGGGTTGACGTGACTAAATTGTAATAATTATTCAATATTTTCTGTGAGTATTTTTTTGTTTTACATTGTAATTTTGTAATTCAGATATTTAATTCAATGTTAATAAATGTATTTTGTGTCATTTTGCAAAATGGAATTTATTACATATCATATATTTCACAAATTGTTAATAATTAGTTCTGGTTATGAGAGTGATCAAATATTGAGGTCATTGACTGAATGCATTTGTGTTTATCCCATAGATAGATAATAGTTATTTATATTATCTATTAATAGTGATATGTTTGCCCAGTTTTGAACATGCACGAGACATTTAATAAATAAGATGAAACATTATTGAATATTAATAAATGTCACGACGTTTTGGGCATGTGGAAAGAATGAATGAAGACATAATCAACAAGAAAATGTATTTAGTTGAGAGAAATGTTCCTCAAAGACGTGGCCGTGCAAGGACCAAATGTCAAGATCATTTGAACCAGATCCAGCAGGATGGACACGTGTTGAACACATTAAATAGGAGAGCATAAAATTGGATGACAGTGATTATTGGTTTATTGCATTAGTATTGATCTGTTACCTTTGTAGCCTGTTAAGAAACAATCTTTTTTAAACTTATAATATTATATAATGGAGCTGTGTGTAATGATTATAAATGTTTTCAGTGTAACCCAATTAAAGGCCAACATAGAACGTGCGTGCGGTATTCCAGCGACCGCTCAGGTACTGCTGGTAGGTCGTGGCGAAGTCCTAAGGCCAGAAGCTCGTGTCTGCACGTACAGCGCTGGCACAGATACCAATCCCATTTATATGTTCAGCAAGACTATCATTGAGTCCAGTGAGGCACCAAAATCTACTATCGAATATGGATTAGGTAAATATCTACTACTTCACTATATGTTGATTGCCTGGTTCCATAAACCAATAATTTGTTTTTATAATATTCCCATATACCACCTGTCAAAGTTTTGAGGTATTGTGATGGTCAATCAGACAGTCGAACAAATGTGTGATTGAAATTTTAAAAAATAATAAACTTTCAGAATTATTTGTATGTTGAATCACTCTCATCATATGATAAATAAAAAAAAAAATTCAAAAGTTTTGAGTTGTCAACCTAATATATATGTTGTCAACATAATGTCAACCAATAACACACTTTCGCGTCACGTTCCCGCTCCGTTAGCGTTCGGGTGCAGACGATGTTGCGCCAAAGTGTTAATTTTCGTAACTATTGTGTATCTTAGCAACGAAATTGACACTTGCTTGCAACTTCGTCTATACTCGAACGTTAACGGAGCGGGAACGTGACGTGAAAGTGTGTTATTGACTCAGGCCTCAGGGAAGTGGAATTATTTAAATGTTGATATAATTTTAGTTTTGTGTTACATATCAGATTGAAAGTGATAACAATAATCACATAACGTCCAACTATATATCTGTCTTATATTTGGTCCAACTATGTATCTAGTTCAATTATATCTGTGTTAATTTCTGTCTTTGTGTTCAGTGAAAACACTTTCTATAATGTTACTTCATGGACACAAATTTCTGTATGATTTTATTTACAAAATGACACCCAAAAGTATTCTTATTACTAAATTTACATTGTATTGGAATACAAATGTAGTATTTTTACATTTTCCTATTACAGATAAAGTATAAATATAATACTAATGAATGCAATTAGAAATTAGGTACACATTCATTATGCTGTTCGCAATGTCTCTTGACTTATGACTTTGCTAATCAAATTTATGTGTTATTATCACGGTACGTACCTATGTGTATTTTAGTATTTACTCCATTCTTATAAATGTATTTACTTATAAATATATTGAACTCAACCACTTTAGGGATATTGAGGTATTGCTTTGTAAATACAATTACACGTGTAATATTTTATCAGATTGTTTCCTTTTCATATAAGATAATAATTGATAAAGCAAATACATACTTATTTATTATTCTCTGTTTCCGCCTTTTGTTCTATAATAGATGCATAAATATTTATTTGGAATATTTTCTATATGAACACAAAATTTTCAAGCAATGTGTGGATAATGTTACTGGTTTTAAGAAGATTATAGTTTTATGTTCTAATTTGTGAGTCTGTAATTAATAATTAATTAGATAGTTGGGCTATTTTCTGAGATATCTCTCCTAGCTGTATACCTATTATCTTGTATGTAATTGTTTAGAAAACAATATTATCAGGTTTGTTTTGCCCTCACCAGTACACATGTTGTGTTTTGGACCTGTTCCAGATTTTACATTATGTGTACTACTTAGTCCAGTAACACTTTCTAGACTAAATTATTACTTTATTAGTCTTTCTTTGTATTTGGCAACTCATTACATGTGCTTCTATATGTATATATTCACGTATATTTATATGTATGTATATATTAATAATATCTACCTTCTGATCAGTGGCGGGACTAGACTTTTCACATCAGTCATGCTTTGTATGTGAATCTACTATACTATACCCTCACGCCATGTCCCAGGAGGGTTAGGCAGAGAGAACGGAACACCATATAGATCTATCCTTACATACTTCTTTCGCTTCCTCTACATTCATCCAGTTTCTCATACATGCGCGCCGATTTCTCTAACTCAACAAGCGTCCGTCCTTAAAAATTTAGTCCACGTGATCAAGCCATGTGGTTCTTGGACGTCCTCGCTTCCTCACACCCCTTCTTTCAGATAAATACATCCTCTTCGTCATCCTTTCATCTTGCATTCGCTCAACATGTCCAAACCATCTCAACTTGTTTACACGCATTCTGTCCACAACACTCCTCTCACATCCGCTCATTCTCCTGATCCTCATTCTTCACTCTATCTCGCAATGTTTTACCAACCATTCTTCTCAGTGAACGTTTCCTTGTGGTATGTGAATGTCCTTGGGATTAATAGAATATATAAATGTACATATTATTCAAGTACCTTTCTTTAAGATATTCAACAATAACTCAATCGAGAAATCAGAAGTAATCAGAAATTTTTGTGCCAATTAATTAGAACATTACACAAAAACTTAAACGATCAAATAGACCAATCAATATGTTATTGTATATCCTATCATACATATATTAAAACTCAAATTAATCGATAAAATATTAATAAAAACCTATTCGATTTTAACACCAAAATTAAAATTGATTGCAAAGTTGAATATGGTTACACATATAAAATAATTCATTATGTTAGGTACTCACTGAACTTCCTCATTTTATTTAAAAAAATGTCACGACCGTAGCACAAATGCAACATGCATCATATCTTTGTATTATTTAGAATATAATATTGTTACAAATACATCAATAATGTTGGACACGTGTCGAATATATTCCACTTATACTCGATCAATTACTTATATCAACATACGTTAGTGTATAGGAGTGCGCTCATGTTCTATATGAAAAAGTACAGTGCGAGCGAGATTTTCGCGTAAAGTAAACGAGATGAGATGATAGAGATGGAAATATCGTATGATATTCATCTTGAATAAATATTTAATTTGTAACATTAAGATTAAACTGAAGTTCCTGGAGAATGTTTCATGGTCATGGCATCTTTTATGCTTTATTGAAATTATTTTAGGATATGCATTGCATATTAGCATGTATGGAAGGCTCACCGCTGCTTCTTAGGTAGGTGCATATATATATGTAGATAGTATAGGGCACATATATGGTGAGATAAAGAATTAAATTGTGCAATGTTGAATAGAGTACATGTGATTATATTCTTTATCCTGATATCATCCATATAGCTTATAGTGATTATATCTGTGCGAAAGGAAGAATCTATTTCCCTCACGCCGTATCCCAAGTGGGGTAGGCAGAGAAAACGGAACACCATATAGATCTGTCCTTACATACTTCTCTTACACCCCTCCTTTCAGACACCTATATCCTCTTTGTCATTCTTTCCTCTTCCATTCACTCGACATGACCAAACCATCTCAATTTATTTACGCGTTCTCATTCTTCTATCTACTAAATAGGATACAATGTTGAAATTTTATTTTACATTGAAATATGGTATTTAATGTGCAAATATTGACTCATCCTTTTTTCCAAGACACATATGACTAATATTTAATGATTAATGCTAAATTAACTATAAATATAACACTTATTTAGTACTTCCACTGTGATATTATTAAATTTTATGTATACTAACTCTTAGAGGAAGGCTACCTCTCCAAAAATAATGCTCATCTCTGATATGGGTTTTTGTAGTTTCCTCAATATCGTGAAAAGTTGTTTTTTAAGTGTTAAATTACTTTCAAACTAATTAAAAATTACAAATTTAAAAACAAATGATTTAGTGGATAAAATTTGTGACAAATAATAATCCTACATTGGAACTCATATTTGCTTGCTTCATATTTCAAAATTGTGACAATTAGAAATGCATTAAATTTTTTTAACAGTTATATTAAATTTATAAAACATGCTAAAATTTGATAAATAACAATAAAGAAATTAAAAAAAAACTGAAAATGCGCCCTTGCGGTGGTTTGTACCACAAAATGGCGCTCAATAAATTGTCCAGATTATTATTATTATTATATTATAAAAGGCAAATGCTGTAGATGTTTTTCTTAAAATCCACCCACAACGGTACTCAATTTAAATTGTTTGTCACCACTGTCTTATACCACATTGTATTGCTATCCAATAATATATATATATATATATATTCGTCACCAACTTTAATTTTTTTACTTTACGCTAGCCTGATGATGAGAGCGGAAGCTCGTAAAAGCCGGCTCGCGATCAATAAAGTCACAGTGGAAGTACTAAATAAGTGTTTTATTTATAATTTAAAATGAACTTCCACCAAGAACCGTCGGTCGAAAATATTAACTTTTAATGGTTAAGATATATAATTCAATATCTTTTTACTTTCACACACGTAGGTATATTATGTTGTAGATATATACATATGTATTGCGTCATTTTGTTACATCAGTAATTAAATATAAACAGATTGTTCATATTTTGCAGATGTAGACCTTAGTCAGCAAGTAGAGACATGCACCTCCATGGCAAAGAACAACCCCAACTACAGCACTGTGGTAGCCTGCTCCCAGTTGGCACAGCAGTTCTGTAAGCTGGCTCAGGAACACACCAATATCTGTGAACAACTTGTGCATGATCAACACTTGCAGCAAAAAGTATGCCTCCTAATAATATTATAACTAGAATCTGTAAAGTTATTGCATAATAAATACCTATTAGAAACCATTCCAGTCATTAAATGAGTGAAAATATACCAATTAATTGCAGCAAATACTTAATATAATTTTATTCCTTTTTCAAATATCATTGCATTGTCATATTAAAGTATTAATACCTACATATTAAACAAATGTTCTGTGTTATGATATTATAGACAACAAGTGACAGAGGTTGGTTGTATGCAACCTACTACAAATTGTAAATATTTCAGGGATGGCTCGCAGTTGTCACCAACATGGATGATGTGACCAAAGATTTTCAGGCTAGATCTGAAGATTTTGAAGAGAAATTTGAAGAACATATGAAGAAAAAAGATGAATATAAGGACTTCCTCGATAAGTATGTAAATTATCAATAGTAAAATACCTACCCATTTACCAAACAAGTACTCAAATTTTTGCATTGTCAATGTTGTTGAACGACAGTATTTGTTAGAAGTTCATGAAAAATTATTGTAAATAAAACACTTATATCAACAGTAACTTAATTGATTGTGTGATAGCTTTCAGAAGCTTCCGCTCTCATCGTCAGGCTAACGTTAAGTGAAGAAATTACATTCAAATATGTATTATAATTTGATTAGGAAAAAATGGTAGGAATAATGTTAGTGGTAATCAACAATGTATAAATTAGTATTAAATACCGTTGTGGGCGGATTTAAAGAAAGTATCTCCAGCATTTGCCTTTGTGCAATATTGGGCCCAGCGTTTGTCTTTGTGCGATATTGGGGAAATCATAATAAACCTATATCAAAGATGAGAAATATTCTTTAAAGAGTTTGCCATCCTGTATAAACATTCGATGACAGATATTTAAAAGTGTATGTAAGATGATTAAGACACAGTTGTACTTGATACAAAGAGATTGAAAAAGTAAGTTTATACAATATTGAAACAAAAATAATTGAATGAAATGTAATAAATGAGCAATATGTATTGGTGATCAGTCAAAAACAATTTTCTTTGTTCAATGGATGAAGTAGGCAATAGTAACTGAAACAATGGATGAAATATTGGCCGAAGGTACTTGTTGGAAGTCCATTTCAAGATAAAATTGAAAAAAACAATATATAGTTAACTTCCAAATGACTTTTATTAACTTTGGGTACTAGTATTCGAAAACTCTCGACTCCATCAGGCAATTAGTAAAAAGTGAAATAAGATACAGAGACCAACACTATTTATAGGATTTGAACAAAAGAATGTTGAGAGATTAAAAATTACAAGCACCAACAAGTACAAAATTCTATGTTATAAGATTAAGGATGATTTATGACTTGAAAAATAATTACAATGGTTAAATGGTTATGACATACATTTTTGATGTAGGAACTCCATTGATGTTACATTTATCATTTAATTGATTATTGAGATTTGTATTTATGGATTGTTTCAAATTTCCAGTTTCAATGATGATCTGAAAGCTCTCTCTAACATCCCCATACTGCCTCCCCTGCGTATAAATGCAGCTAGCAATCCTTTCCGGGCATTTGATGAACTGCAGTGTGAGGATTCATATGTGGCGGACCAACCATCTGTACCTGATGATGAAAACGAGGACAGCGAGAACAACAAGATGCTTTCTCTAGAAGGACACAAGGACTCGGCAAACATGCCTCCAGGCAACATCACCATCATACATACTGATGTGCATGGTGAGATAATCATACAAATAATATACCTACAAGTTGAATCATTGATATTATTTGTTATTATTCTTATGATGCCTGTAATATTTAATTATAGTTATGGTATGATTTGTTTTATTTTTAATTGAAGTGTATACATTTTTTTGATGTTTGAAGACTGTAATAATGTTGTAAATTTGTCATGTATTGTAAAAGGCGAATGCCGTTTATTGTCCAAAAAATGAATAAATAAATATGTTATGATGGGTATTAAACTTCTTTGGTAATATTATTATCAGCAACTACAGGTTCAAATGATGGATCATCAAAAACATCCAGTATTCAAGGTACAGTGTCAGAAGGTGATGAGGGCATTGAGTCTTCTCAGGAGCAGGGTAGTAGTAGCAGCCGATTCACCAGGGGCAAGGGAGCGGCCAGACACAGTGCTAGAGAAGCTCTCACTCTGCTGCACTGGATCACAGCCAAGGAAAATCAAGAATCCCTTAGAGATATTACTAAATTCTGTAAAAATGTTATTGAAATGGTAATTTTATGATGATTTATCCATGCATACATTTCTCCAATAGTAATTTTCAATTTCAAAGTCATACACCTTTTTGGATTACTTTATTTAACAATTCTTTGAATAGTTAATGTCTTCTTTTTCAAATTACTCTTGAATTTTACCATGACTGACAGAAGTGAATTTTGAAATGATTCAGAAAAATCTATGAATTTTTATCTGCGTGTTTTGGGTTTATGATTTTTAAGAATTGGTTTTTGAATAAATAAATAATCTTTATTGTACATTTTCGTGGTACAAATGGCGGGCTTATTGCCTGCAGGCAATTTCTAACAACCAACCAGCTTTTAAAGATAAAATATTGTTTTCAGTTTAATAGTGATGTGATGACCACTGTAAGAAAGGAGGTGTCCGAAGCCCTGACTAGTGCCAATCAGAATAATATGAAGAAAATCAAGGGATTAGCGGAAAGATTGACTGGTCTAGAAGAGTTAATGAAGAATGTAAAACGTATAGAACAAGAACAGAAGGATCTGGCACAATCATTCTTACAGGTGAATTCAATGTCTGTTATACATTACACATACTGGATATATTTAACCAATGCCAAAACGGCCATTTAAAGTTTTCAATGGTGTCTCCTTCAATATTATGTGCATTATATAAGTGGTTAAATATTTCATAGTACAATTTCATATTTCAAATGCAAGTTTATGGAAAACATAAGAAAATTCATTATTATAATGGAATAAAAACTTTTTAAAAAACTGAGCTATGGACCCTTCTTGTAGAGAATCTTTTTATAAATATAAAGTGTTTTGTGGAAGAAGGACAATCCATAAATGTTTACATAAAAAAATACCTATTTATTTTAAAAAATAAGTACAAATACACTTGTTTTTCCGTAATTTTACTAAGATATAGATATAGATAGTATAATAATTAAAAATGTTGAAAAACATAATAATAATAATAATCTGGACAATTTACTGAGCGCCGTTTTGTGGTACAAACCACCGCAAGGGCGCATTTTCAGTTTTTTTGAATTTAATTATTGTTATTTATCAAATTTTAATATATTTTATTAATTTAATTTAACTATTAAAAATAATTAGGTAATGTATTTCTAACTGTCACAAATTTGAAATATGAAACAATTATGTGAGTTCTAATTGTAGGTATTATTATTATTGTCACAAATTTTATCCACTAGTTCATTTGTTTTTAAATTTGTAATTTTAATTAGTTTGAAAGTAATTTAACACTTGAAAAACAATTATCCTTGTTAAACTATTGAAACTAAAAACACTGTATTAAAATTTTGTTATTTTGAATCATTATTAGACAATATTTTAATTTTTAAAAATGAGACGTCAGAGGTTTCAGGCAGCCACTACGGGCGCCATCCACCGAAAAAATAAGACAATATTTCAAATTTCAAATTTTTCATGTGGTGAAATATATTTCACTGTAGATTATTGTGATAGTTATGAATTTTTCATAATAATTTATACATAGATCTCTTCATTCAATTATTGATTTAAAATTATCAATCAATATTGTTTATTGTGTATTCTATGCCTCTAACTGGATATGTTCATGTGACTAATTGTTATTTTTTTTTTTTGTGTGGCGAATTGCTCTTTTAACCACTTATGTTTTTATGCATCCTAAACTTATGTTTTTTAATTGATCTCTATTATTTGAAATTTTTTATATAAATTTTTTTATATCAATTTTTTATTAACTTATGAATTTAAACTAATTGACTATTTACTATATTTGACAATTTTATACCACTTTGATTTCTCTTTGTAATGTCTTGACCAAATTTTTAAATTATGAATTTTAACTAATTGACTTTTTACTATATTTGACATTTATATACCTTTGATTTCTCTTTGTGATGTCTTTACCAATTTTTTTTTAACATTTTTGTATCTTTTTTATAATTATAACATGATTAACGTTATATTGTCTGTAAAACTTTCGTTTCTTTAGTCTAATTGTTTTGTGTCTTTTTTGTAACAGATCTTTCCTTTGTTTACATGTTTTGTATGTATACAGAGGTTTAACATGTTAAAGGCTTTGGCCGTAAATATTTGTAAATAAATAAATAAATAAATTAAAATGTATACAAAAACTACGATTAAAAACATGTATGACTTAGAGTGAAACTGTATACCCTTCTAAATTTCCATCAACCTTTCAAACAAAATAGGGGATAGGGATAAGTGTAACGAATCAAGATATCTCAATGAAAATATGCATGAGCATAGACAATATTCAGGAGTATTTGTTTCTATATTCTCCGAAAAAAAGTCCATGGATTCGATTCATGGGGCCTTGTTCTAGCTGTGAAACCACCTACATAACTGTGAAACATTATTTTAGAATGCAAATTTGAGTAATACTATAATTAATGATTTTTTAAATATAATTGCATACTGAATTATTTTATATAACTCATCTATTTAGTTGGTTGGAAAGACTTAGTATATTTGTTTTACTTTATATGTTACTCGTTCCGTGAACAGTGAATTGAAAAAAATATTAATTTTTGTTTGTACAGAATCAACAGAAAGCTGCAAATCTTGGTGATAATTCAGTGCTGAAAGTTTTGTGTGACTCACACCGTCAGCAACTTCAATCTATGCAAAGGAATGAACAAAAGCTCCGAGAGCTTAAGGCTAGATGTGCTAAGGCTAAGGAAGAACTTGCTGAAAATCTTCACTGGAGATTAAGGTATACTGCCTTAATGTTAAAATGTATACACAGTATGTTTGTAGAATACCTATACTACTGCTAGGAAGTGATGAGATAGAATTATCTTGATTGTGTAATTGTTATGTAATAGTAATATTTGTTATGTTTCCAGGTGGATAGTGTGTGTAGAGAATAGAATGTTTGAAACGGATAGTCGTCTGATGTTCTATCACAAATCTTTAAACAACTTAAAGAGACATTTCGCTGTCATTGAGCAGCTCCACAAAGCCCCAAAGCTCTTCTGCACAGCTGTACATGAGATTGTTAGGAGGAGAACTTTCTCTCAAGCATTTCTTGCGGTAACACACAATCACTTTTCTTGTACTATATAAGTAAAACTTGATATTGAATCTTTATTAATATAAATTTATTGAATGTTTTTAACATCTGCATTTATTTCAGTGGGCTTCAGATTTGGCGTCCCATGTGCTGGCAATCCACAATGAGGAAATATCAAGGCGGCATTCCTTCAATACTTTATTTGCGGGTCACTTCCTCATTGGATTATTTCCTGGAACTAATGAAGAACCACCTCCTTTCTGCACCCAGCCCCCTTCTCCATTTGATACCCGCCTTCCTAAGCTTACCCAATCAGATCTACAAACATTGACTGTGAAGATGCCTCAACTTTCTTCAGAACTTCCTCCTTATGATATGTCTAAAATGACACAATTCTTTAATCAAAGGTACAAAGTATTATTGCATTCTAATTCAATAAAAATAATGTTCATGAACATCCACATCCACACACTTTTGTAGTTGTCTGTAAAGTAATGAGAAATATTGGATTAATTGATTAATTGGACTAGAGCTTGGCACCAATAATCAAGAATTTTACTTCATCAATGTAACACCATGTTATAATTAAGGCTAATTTGATAAATAAAAGTCTTATAGTACCAACTTCTTCTTAAAATGGAGGTTAATATTGCATTGGTTTTAATACATATTATTTTACAAAATCATATTAGTACACATTTACGATGCATAGAGAAGAATTAAAAATTATATTTTTATAGGTTTCACCTATAAACACCTGTAAACAATCTTCCATAATTATTGTCCAATACATATTTGAAATGAGACATTTATTTCTTTAAAAGTGTATTATTGTGGTTCAGGTAATAAACTCTGTTTATATGTTAACTATCCCAAATGTGATGAGTTGTCATAGTATTTATTTTTGATTTAGGTCATCCCCACCTGATAGAGGGGCAGAGGTACCACCGGTTGATGAAAGATTATTAGGTGTAGTGAGGGAAGCAGGTGTGGATCGGTATGTATGATTAGTATTTACCATGATACATCTTCTGTTAAAAACTCCAGAAAAATCAAATGCATTTATGTAATATGTTTATATTTATTTAATCTTTGTCATATTTCAGAGGGTTTGAATCTGAAACAGACACCGAAGAATATGAGAAGGTTGGTCAAAGTCCTCTGCTGGATAGGGTGTGTCGTCCAACAATAGGAGGCACAGCATCAACTCCTCAGCCAGCTGTCATCACCTGCGAAGCTACCACTCTCACAGAGGTGCGCTCTCGGCTTCCAGCGCCAATTAAACCTCCCCGAAAGTCCCTGCCTGTTATCAAGGCGCAAGATGTTCCTCTAACTCCCATACTAGAACTAACTTCACCTTGTCGAGAAACTCCTCCTGTTGGTTGTGTTCAATCTCCAATTTTGTTTTCACCACCTCAACATTTTACTCATGAATTTGTTTCCAGTTCTTTTTCATTTGAGAAAAATAACTTTAATCGTCCAACTTATTTGGAATCGCCCCCCGAATCTCTCAAAATGCCACCCCCATCCCCTTCCTCTCCCACTGCGGTGGCCAGTGGTCGTCCCACAGATATAGAGCCAGCCACCTTCTATATAGAGGAGTCTCCACCTACCAGCCTGCACTGGAGCCACTCACCTGAGCCCCTGGCATCTCTCTTGCAGGTAGAGAGACACACATACTCTTCTCATTCCCAATGTCCGTCTACCAGTTACACAACTCACTATTTTTTCACAACACTCATATTACATTTACATACTCTCACATATTTACTCAACAGAAGCCCCTTCAATTCACATGAAACTTTGTGGCTGAAATACATTTTTGTTTAGTTTAATTATTATAGAAAAGTTTTAGTTTACCTAACAAAAATAATTGCAAATGTGAACCCTTTGTGAATAAAATATTATTGAAAGATAAGTGTATGATAATGTCTGTAGCAATATTAATTGCAAATGTGTTATATGCACTATAAGTATATATACTACACAGATTATGTTAGGAGATGCTCTATAGACTGTGGTATAATTATTAAAGTGAGCTCAGTATTGCATTGTCATCGATAATGAACAGTTAATGTTCGAAAACGTTCTGACATTTGAATAAAGTGAAGTGGAAGTAAAACAGTGTTCTGTAATACATTAATTTTATTATTTTATAAAATGACGTTCCACAAAGTTTCTCTCGCAAATTTCGAAAATTTATGCAAAATAATTTACAGTCATACCACAATAGTCACTCCATAATGTGGTGTTCTCACTTTGGCGAATATCGCCAGGCACCAAAATATCGCCAGCCATTTGAACCGTGTGAACAAAATGACAGCTAGTCTGAAACAATAAAAAACCAGTAGAAACGATATCGTCTCGAGTTGACCACCTTCCAACTTTTCGGCCGATTGAACGATTCGCGCATGCGCAGATGTGCGCGGCGTTCGTATCTATGGTAAAGACTATATAACCTATAAATTTTACAACGTTTTCCGCTTCGTGACAGCTGTTATCTTTGTTGTTGGTTTGTGGCGTTTGTTTCCTTAATTAAAAGGCGCCTTATAACCTCTACTATAACATTTTCGACTAAAAATAAACACTTCGCGATCTCCATCTCGACGCCATTTTGAAAACAGTGTCAAAATCAAAGCGCATCTGACAGATCGTTTCTATAAGGAACATTTCAATTAATGATCACTACGCAACTGCTTAAATCAATGTCATTATGCACAATATTACAATGAATACTTCATTGTGACTTAAATAATTTTGTGTGTGATTTCTACAATGCATTTTTTTTTTTTTTTTAAAAAAGATATATCTGGGTGTTTGTTATAAACATATAAATATAAATAAAAATATAAATCATTTGCCATAATCTGAATAATACTTGGAGTATTTACATTTAAAATAAATAGATTTTAGTTAATTGTAAACAATGTTTCATTGTTACAATGTTATACATATGTAACGAAGAAATTCATTACATGTAACAAACTTACACATTGGTTTTTCTGAGTAATTGTGAACATGGAAATATGAACTGGACAAAGCGTAAATGCGGTGGATTGAATACATTTTACACTAGAAGTTTAGTACATATTAGTTACACCTCCCACAAATAGATATCACAGTAAAATTGTGTATGTACACAAATAAAAGTGATTGTTTAACTGGTAACCCTTGCATTGCACGGCATGTGCGACCTTGCTTCTTATAATATAGTTATGTATATTCCACGTGGCATTATTGTTTATTTTGTATATTTCCATTGGTTGATTGCCTCCATATAGTATGGCTTTCTATTTTTATAATATTTTGACTATATTTCAAATTCACTTTCAGATTGTCTCGCTGTTGTCTTTGTTGTTACAAATCCTCAACCACTTTCCTTTCCTAATGTTTTATTTTATTTGCATCACATTTGTTTTTCTTCAATACTTAATGTGGTGAATTTTCTAAATAAAAGTGTACACACAAAAATAGAGAGAGAGTATTGGATTATCCGACGCTTATGAATCAGTTTAATGGTATCTGCTGGATTTGAAAAATGTTAAACGTTGCCATGGTGTAAAGTGCTTAACCCGGCCTAATAGATATAGCCTAACACTCTCTCTACCTTGCAAGTAATATTCATATCCTATGAATGAAACAACATAATGAAAAAATTATATTTGTATATAATCCAGTTTAATATGAAATAGTCACATTTATATTTAAAGATGAATAATTCAAATCATCCCTGGAACATAGTTTTTAGCACTGAGAAGTGATGTTTTTCCAACGTTTCACCTGGATTGGACAAGGCATCATCTCGGGAATGTACTAACAGGAGGATGAATCAACTCATTCAATTGAAAACAACAGCCACCTATTGATATAATAAGAATAAGTATTTGCTCTCTCCAATAAAACAAGAAAATCATAGAAAAGCGGCATTTCTCAGTGCCAAAAACCACATACACGGGATGATCTGAAAATTCATCTTCAAATATCCTGTGAAAACATTTTTACAAAAATATGTATACATAGTTTATTTGCAAATTAGCACTAGAAGTTAGTGTGGAATTCAGTTATTATTAATGGACTGTATTGTGACTATATATATCACTTGATGGGAATTATACAATATCCAAATTCAATTTCCACAATGTTAATCCTATGTAAACTGTTGTAGGAAAATGAGGAATCCCAGAGAAGGGAAGTTATGTGTCTGCAAGAAATGCTCTCTTCAGTATCTGTTGTGTGCACTCAGTCTATATGCGCTTTAAGGAATGAATTAGTTTTACTTAGATCTCAGACAAAAAATCATGAAACTGTTTTTAAGGAGGAGTTTAGTAATATTTTGTGTGCTTGGGAAAAATGCAATGCTGAGAATGCAATCAAACATCGAGAAATTTTACAGAGATTGACAGTTGATCACGAATTAGAACTGAACGATATCAAACGGTTATTATCTGAGAAAGATGATGAAATAAGTTCTCTTAAAGCAGACAAATCAGCCTTAGAATCTAAACATTCTCAATTACTTATGGAATCCACATTGAAAATTAGTGAATTAGAATTGAAAATAATCTCATATGATCAATTAGCGCAAGAGCAAGTTAAACAAATTGAAGACATAGAGGCTTCTAAACAAAAAGATCTTAAAGATTTGCAAGAGAAAATGGCTCATGAACATAAAACTGAAATAGAGTCTCTTAGATCTCGATTCCGTCTAGTGGCATGCACCAGTATGGATAGATCTCCATCTGAATCTAGTTTAGAAAAAATTGAAAGAACAGATGTGATAGAAATAAACAGTCACAAAGCCATTCTGGCACAAACTAAAGAAGATCTGGAAATCGAGAAGGAGGAAGCCATCAAGGTAGCTTTAGATAAACTAGAGGAAGAGTGGAAACATAAAATGGCCAAGGAAATTGAAAAAATTATTGCCAAGCATGAGTTAGAAAAACAAGTGACCATGAATGATACAGTGAGAAGGATAATTGAAGAGAAAGATCGTCAGTTGGAGCTGTGTAGAGAGCGGGAGGCAATCCTGTTGCGGGACAACATGAAGTACAAGGAAACTATTCAGCAGCTGAGTGATCCAGAGACCAGTGATTTCCAAAGCATGACCTATATGGCGACTCGTCTCGACACGCTGGAGGCGGAGAAACTTTTTCTGGAAAATAAGCTAAATGAGAAGACCTGTCCTGTGGCCAAAGAATCTAAGTATCAGCAAACGTAAGTGATTGAAATATTTTGTAAATATGTTACGAAGAATTTGTACAAATTGCTGTATTGTAGTAAGTGTGTCAATAATCATATATAATGAGTTTCAATTCATTGGATTGGTCTGCAATGAGTTTGGACTTCCTTCTCCATTCCTCCCTAAAAGGCAATGGTTGCCTGGTTTATTCTCATAATATTTATTCAATAATCAAAAATATGTGAAAATGATACTGTCTTTTATCGAAACAGATAAAATACATCTAATTTTTATTGATGTATAAATTCTTGTCAACTTTTATTTTAATTAGTTTTGCCTTTGTGCCTGTAGTACATGCCATATAAATGTTAAGATAGATTTCTGGGTAACCTCCAGTTGTGTGTTGTTGCCATACATACTAGCAGAGGGTTTACCGGTTCACTATATAAAAACTACCATGTTCGACATCTGTTGAGCATACAAAAGGGAGTTTGCACAGTCTGTTGGTTGTGCTGATGAGGTGTCTGTTGAGTAATATTCTTAATATATGAATTTAAATGACTTGTGGTCTAATTTACGTCTGAAATGCATTCTGAATACCAACTCAATTTCTCATTTTATATTTTCATTTGGAGACTTTGTATTTTTGTAGCAATAAGATTTTTTCAATTACTTTTGTGTAACATTAGCTTAACATTTTACATCAAAAACTTTGAAGGACCCGTCGATCTTCCCAGGTTTTACACTGATAATTTTTGATTCCAGGGATCATAAAGATGTTAAAGACGCTTCAACTAATCCTAATTATAAGAGTCGACAGCGCTGGATCCGTAGCCAATCCTTCGGGATGCCTCTGTACAACTATGGCTCCTGTGCTCTAGGGGATACTGTCATGCTGATGTATGATCATGAGTACTCTAATTTTATTATTGTTCAAGTGAGTATTACAAATGATTTCATCTTATTATACTTTTACTTATGTAATACTGATGTTATATTACTAAAATCCTGAATGTCTTGATTTTATATTGGCACGAAGAGGACAGCTTGCATGTTTCTTACATGCAGCTGATCTGCTGGCTACCCCACTTGTGGGATATGCCGTGATGATATAGTAGTAGTAGATATTACTAAAAATGTAATAAATTATTTTCAGGATTCACCATCCATATTTCTGCTTCATGTAGAGTGCCTCTCTACACTTGATTTAAAAATACCAGCAAAGGAAAATGAGAAGATCGTTTACTATATTGGGATTGTGGAGGGGAAAGATTACTGTCAAGCTATGAAGGTATTTACATAATTTGTTCTAGTTTTTTTTGTGTTTTGAATACCAATTACTATATTGGGATAGTGAAGGGGAAAGATTACTGTCAAGCTATGAAGGTATTTAATTAGTTCTAGTTATTTGTGTTTTGAATACCAATTACTATATTGGGATAGTGAAGGGGAAAGATTACTGTCAAGCTATGAAGGTATTTAATTAGTTCTAGTTATTTGTGTTTTGAATACCAATTACTATATTGGGATAGTGAAGGGGAAAGATTACTGTCAAGCTATGAAGGTATTTAATTAGTTCTAGTTATTTGTGTTTTGAAAGTTTGGTACCTACCTAAAAGTGGTAGTGAAAATTTTAATGTTTTCATTTTCTTTCAGAAACGTAACAGCTACAACGTCCCACAGGGTACCAGATTCTATAGAGTCAAGGTGCGGCCATTTAAACAGTCTGAGGCACCATCCAAGGCTCAAAGCTGTGTCATATCTGTTGTGAAAGAGAAAGGTATATCATTCATACAATGCGATTACACCGGTGATCACAATAAAAATAGTGACTCCATTGCTTTTTGTCTATCATCTCCCTGAATATCAAGTATCTTGGCTATATAACTCACTTATGTACAAGTTAAGAATCATTATTAAAAATTGACAGATTAATTGCTCTATATATTAATCATCTTTAATATCCTTTTGAATCTCTACCTTGCAAAACAAATATCACATTGGAGTTGGACTAATATTGTAATAAAATCATGAAGTGAAAAAACTACATCAAACAAATCAAAAATTGCGTATGAAACTTGGATCATAAAAATGTGTCTAAATTAAGTGCATGTTTGTGGAAATCATAAGTTGCACTGGGTGAATTGCATTGCAGGTATTTGCTATAAAATTATTTTGTTCCAAGTTCTTAATTTATTATAAACATATGTATTTTTACTAAAAGTTTCTTTGAAATAAAGTTTTTATTTACAAAGGGCAAACACTGTGAAAGTTCATTCTAATACACTATATAAGTTAAATAAATTCAAATATGTACTTATCTTTTTAAGCTTATTTTATTTTGAGGGTGTTCCACCCAGCAGGGGATGATTTTGCCCATCTTTCAGTTATAATGTTACTTTGTCAAAAACATTTTGAATTTATAGTAATTTTAGGAAAGGACGTTAGGTACTAAAAGCTTTTGATGCTATAAAATGAAAGACATTAATCAAGTTTTTCTTCTGTTTACCATAAAAATAAATATTATTTTCAGAATCTAGTCAGCAAGGGGGTTCTAGTGACATGAATCCTTGTCTTGTCTCGAGCACAAGTGGAAATTCAACTAGTAGAAGTGTCATTATGGTGCGCTCTTCCAATAGGCAAGATGAACCATCTACTAGTGGTACTATCACAGAAGATGGGGAACAACCGGATTCCATAGAGTTAAATATCCCTGAACCAGAACAGGAACGTGAAAGTCGATTGGTTGTGAGTCCAGAAATATCAAGTCAATCCCCGTCACAACTTCCCACGGCTCCAGAAGAAAGTGTGCCTTATGAAGTGACTACCAACCAAGAGTCCGTTGGGGGCTCTGTTTCTGAACATTACATTTCAGAAGTTGGTGAAGAAGCTGCTCCGTGATATTTGTCAGTGATAATACTCAAATTCCTTTATCATAATCAACTATCATTTCACTTTAATGCGTATATAACCTTGATTGTCAGACTCTTAACAAATTAATATCTTTGTATATAATAATATGATGTATTGATTGGTGCTTATAATATATTATATATTACAATTACACACACACATAAATACGGTGTAATACACTTAGTGGTAGTATGTATGATATTATTATCTTTGGTACCCTTGCCTTAACATTTCTCTCTTGTGTCATAAGCTTCGTGTACACTGTGTTTTGATAATACACACCGCATTTTATTCTAGATTTTAGGTTTCTAGACCATTAAGCCTTGAAATTACAATGCAAACAAATTTTATGACACGGATTTTATTTTCTAGAAGGCAACAATTTTACAATCAATTTGTCCAGCCTGATTTTTTGTTCTTTTTAAGATTGATATCGCAATGGATTAAACATACATCGACTGACCCTATGTATAT
The DNA here is from genome assembly GCA_947579605.1 of Athripsodes cinereus. Classification (NCBI taxonomy): domain Eukaryota; kingdom Metazoa; phylum Arthropoda; class Insecta; order Trichoptera; family Leptoceridae; genus Athripsodes; species Athripsodes cinereus. The sequence continues at coordinate 11,004,807 of OX388305.1, forward strand.
AATTGAATCTGCTTTTTGCAAAGTTTCGGGAGAGCAAAACGAATGTTCATAAATTTTTATTTATTTATTTATCAGAGTTCAAAACCATTTCTATCTGTTTTCACATTAAATTAAAGAACGTTTTCTCGTTACAACTTGAATTTAAAATCAAATCTTCTATAAATTTACTATCGACAATATACATCGGCAATATTTATGTAAAATGTCTCAGAAGTAACAGTTTTACTATAAGAACAAGTAATACAAGAAAAAAATGTATGCTATCATTTACTAATGTAACTGACAGATTAGGTGATGTTATGTAGTGAATGATGTAATATAAACGCAGGAATCTACAGATTCCGCATTGCATACATTGTTCATTTGTAAAGAAAAACAAGTAAATTGACAGATAATTCCTATTTTTTTTAGGCTAACTGAAAGACATGGTTAATACACGCATATTGAAAGAATAAAAAAAAATTAATATTGGATTATATATGTAGAGGCCGTCAATATCAATTTCAAGAGCAGCTCTGCTAATGTCCCACACATGCTACAAATAAAGAGAAGTTAATTGTTGAAGGGCACTTGTGTTTACACTGATAATACATTTTAAATAATCTTAATTTATGAAAAAAAATTGTTAAATTTTTCACTTAATATTTTAAAACTCTTATGATTTTCGTAGTGTAGACATTTTCGATAGTTTCATATCGATAGAGTAGTTTTGAAAACTGTGTCTAGTAGTCTTGAACCCTAAATCACTCGCAAACGAGTGGATGTCCTTGAGAAAAATAGAATACAATAGTAGTCTTAAAAATGTCGACAAGTGTGAATGAAAATGTGAAGGGATTTAGAACAGAAATTAGTTTGTTATTTTGCTTTATAAGTTTGTTATTGTAATCAAACTCAGCTTGTATTTGAATCCAATCTGAGAGATGTGATAATAGGAATAATGTCATTGATACTTCCACATGGTGTGTCTTGCTTTTATTGATGTGTCGTAGATATTATGTAAAATATTTGCCAACACTTCTTTATTACTGTTAACTCATATATATTAGATAAGAATGGGACTATTTTATCATCTGTGACTTTGACATAATAATGTATTCAATTTTAATCCTAGTAAGCTATATTGTGGTGTCTTTATGTTAGATTATGTGGTTGCTTGCAATAAATATTTTTCCCATATCTATTTTTTTTAATAACGAAAATACAAGGGATATGATTGTAATATATAATTAATGTATTAGCGGTAAATATTATGAATGATAAAATGATGAATTTAAATATACCTATGTGTGTGGATATTTATGTCTTTTATTAAAAATATTTTTATATTTATAAAATTTATTTGTCTCCTGTCTACTAGATGTATTAACCAAAGATATGACGTGTTTCATGCTTGTAGAATGTACATAATATGCTGGCCGTGGGGGCCATTAGCCTTCTCCCTAAAGCTGCAATACATAATCGTATATACCATAGTCTCCTCCGATGACTATGATTTTACTTGTATTATGTCACAAACAAGCATTGGATGGCATATCTGCTATACCCTTGATTTTAAGACATTACGAGTGGTTTTTGGAAAACAATATTTGTACAGAGTGAATTTATTAATTAACATTTCATTTCACTTATATTTTTCTGATATTGAATATTCTTAAATTTAATCACTGGTCGATTATAAACGCTATTTTCTCAAAAACCACGTAAATTAGAGTAATGATCTTGTGTTACGAGATGTTAATTGTGCAAATTTACATTTTATACATACATTTATTATCTGCACTGAAATTTGTAGTTATTTGCAGATATAAACGTACATTATTATCTGTTTCATTCATTAAATAGTGCTTCTTTTATTCATGTCTATAGTTGATTATATTACATTAATCATTTTTGTGATTCAAGTATGTCTTAGATAGAAGAATCGTACATTGTCACGAGTACAGCTGAATTATGTGAATTATTGTAACAATTGTTGATTTCAAATAAAATTAATTTGAAACAAAATATTCATATTTTTAATGGATATCTACCAACTGTAATAGGTCAGATAGTAAAATAGCGGCTGTTAATTTTGTACATTAGAGATATACACATATATAGATAAGTATATATATTTATTTTATTCTTCTTGCACATCATCATACATTTATAACAAAATCAACAAAGCAGTTTACATAAAAATAATGCGAAGATATGCATTGGCGAGATTATCATTTTATAGCGATTTCTTCCATTTAACCACTTCATATTAACACTAAACACAAAAAAAACACGAATAAGAAAAATCTCTACATAAATTATATTGAGGTAGAAGACATGATTGTTAATGAAGAATTGAAAAGAGTGAATCAGTGTATGTTGTGTGAATAAGACTTCTGTGAATATAACACAACATTTTATTAATTCCTGAACATTTAAGAGCAACATTATTTTATTTTGATAAGTTAAAAGTGAATCTTGTGTGAATGTGTATGCGTATATTGATATATAAAGAGATATTTCTCTTTATAGTAAATATGTGTACATTTGAGATAGTGGTATTAGGATTATTATTTCCTATGTGCTTACATTTTTATCTATTTTTGTAAATTTTTATTGCTTATGATTCAATGTAAATTATTTTTTTTTCTTTGAAACACCCAGATATTGAGTGATATATGATGAAATGTAAATTATCTATTATGTTACAATTTGACTAGAAATTAATTTGGATGTGAATTTTAATTTGGTATGGATGTGATTCAAAAGTATTGTAGATGGTGAGATATTGTGAAGGAATGCTTGTGCAGTGCAGTGTGATGAGAAATGAGTTGATGGGAGAATAGGGAGTAAGTTAGAATTTAATATTGTTTGTTTTGTGTAATTGATGTGTGAGTGAGTGTCTTTGCAGAGATTAATTACCAAGTATATTTTCTTTTATCAATATTATTTTCAGTTTTTAGCAATATCTTTTGTGTTTCCTTTCTTTTTTTATATTTTGTTTTCATTGACAAAAACATTTAAAATTATTGTAAACACAGATGATTGTAAAATGCTCAATATCAGTTTAAATAATGTGTTTGTTTTTAATTGTACATTAATTAGCTTTGTTTTTTGGAAATGTTTACCGCTGCTAAGTATTTTCCTCTTCACTATAGTAACCTTTCTTAATAAAATATAATGAAATACCTACATAAATAATATAGTATAACATGCATTTTTATCATATACTTTATTTATTGTGAGATACACGTCCAAAAGCTTCATCCTTGTAAATCTTATAATCACAATGTAATAATATGTAGTACATATGCATAAAGTGTTATTCATCCTTCATGTACAGCTATGTATGTATCAACTTCAATGTAAACGATCAATGTTTAGTTCAGTGTTTGTGGTGTAGTGAGTGTGGCTACCTAACTGTACTGTGTGCTTATGATTTATATGTTGCAGCAATATGGAAAAGGGTTATTGTGATTTTAACTTATGTATTATAAGAATTTATTTATATGAAATGATTTATTACTTATGTATAATTAGTTTATCAAAAGGTCTTTCTTTCCCCTGTAGCCAATATTATTTCCATACACGTGTCATGTACACCAGTCTCTGTCCTCAGTGATGCTCATTACAAGAGAATAACTACTACACTGAGAAAGAATGGGTGTGCGCGTGTATGTGTGTGTGTGTGTGTGAGGTGAAATTGGTTACAGGGTGAATGCGTAAGACTGCTGCTGTGTGATTTATTTCTTATATTAGATTAAGTAGTTTAATGGAATCATTGGCAAAATTGTATTTTGAATTAGTCTTATAAACAAAGTAGTCTCGGATAGCTATAAGATAGCTTCACATTGTTTTATTATTCCATTTTACAAAAAATATGACCACAGACTGTTGCTAGAATAATGGGATTAGTGTTAGGTATTGATTGACTGTGTATCTAAACACATCCTCCCATGGTGTGACAATGTATTGTGTTTATTACCTCCCTGTGGCTACCACTAGTGGAGTGTGTCATGTTTTGTTTACCTTAGATGGTGCACAATATTATTGTTTATCATAATTCACATACTTACTACTGTACAAATATGTTAACGTTTTAGTCTATAACATATTATGCAAATAGAGCATGGGTCAATAAATTTACCATGATGAAAAAATAAATTTTTATACAAATGAAACATCGTTTTTATTTTTTCCTTCAAATCTTATATTTTGTACATTCAAAATAAACATTGCTACAGAATTTTATTTACATTGTAAATGGAAACAAGTATAGACACAAAGATAAAATATTTACATTTAGCTTAACCACAACCTAATTCTTACAACGTTACTCTAATTCATATAATTGCCCAATAGTAAAATATTCAGTGACTGAATTGAGTGGTGGTATCACACATCACACCACATTGTGTTATTTCTAATTATGGCTTACAGTAGCAAATTGACTAAAATGATTATTTGATGCAAATTGATTTTGGCTAGGATAGCATTCATTGTTGTTAACTATAGGTAAACATCTCAATCTAAAATCTCCACCTTCTTGTTGACAGTTTATATTTTGTGATGAAATATTGTTACTGTCTGTGTTTAGGTTGTTAGTTGCATCATATAAGTAAGGTAAGTTACTAGAATTATAATCAATAACAGGTATTTCAATTTCAGATTCCATTGGTATATTTTGTGTGTCATTCAATTTGACTTCTAATTCCTCATTGTACTGGTATCTATATTGCTTGTTGTGAGTAGAAGATGTATCATATTCATTTCTTTCAAACTCCCGATGATACTGCTCATTGTGTGGAGCAAAATATTTTTGGCTATGAGATATGTGTACATTTCTTGATGGTGTGGAGCATAATGTCGTACTGTTGGGATAATGAGGGTAATAGTCATTCCCTGCTGGAATCATTATTCCCGTTTTACTGGTGACATTATTATTGAATTGTAATCTGTTGTTGCAAGTGACAGGTGACGGATCTGCTAATTCATTTTGCATAAAGTTCTCTGGAGAACAGCTGGTATTGAGTTGACTGCTGTTACTAATGTTAGAGTCATCATTGGTTATAATGAAATGATCAGCATTCTGTTGACAGTGCAGCCAATAGTTATTTTCAGTCTTGAAGTCATCCTTGTGGATGGCCCCACTTCCCAAGTCAATAAACGTTGGAGGAGAGTGTGCTATGTCACCATTGTGTTCTTGATAGTTTTGATAGCCTAGAGGTTGATTTAGTTGAAAAATATCCTCCGGTCGTATGATGTCTCCATTCATGGGTGTGAAGTCATAATTCTGAGACTGCTCCTGAATGGTTGTATTGTAGTTGTAATTGATGTCTCCCAAGATGTATTCATCACTCTGAGTTTGCTGCGTTTGCTCAGGAGGTTGCCAGTAGGAGCCTTCCATTCCTGCTGATGGCTGCATATTGTAACTTGGAGAAGAGTTTTGAGCATAGAATGTATTGTTGTTATTGTGATTAGTTTGGCTGCAAATACACTCAAATGGTGAGCAGGAACATGTGTATCCTGGAATGGAGATAAATTAAACATGGTTAAAAATTATAAATCAGGTTCATTATATTCTAGAGGATGGTAGTTAGGCATATCTAACTGAGTAAATATAGTAATAATAAGTGTGGGAATATTGTTGGCAGAAGTAGTCTGGCAATATACATACATAAATACACCTGAAGCTTATAGCAATACATCATCAATCTGGCACACGCCTCCTAAGTAGATAATAGTAGGTACTAGGTGCCTACTTAAGCGGCTCCTATAGTATAGATAGCTATAAATGTGTTTAGTGAACAAGTCGACACTCCTCTCCTACAACAATAGCCTGAAGGTAGATGCCACCCACATTCTGTACCTTGTATAGAGTCGGTTGTAAGAATCGGGAAGCAGAAAAGGATTTATAGAACGTTTGAAGAGATTTGAAATTTACCTTTAGAACTGTCAGCAATCAGAGGCGGCGGCAGAACTGGGAATGGTGCACTCTCTCTTTGTCTCTTAGGAACCCGAAGACTCATCAGCTGTGAATAGATAGAATCATTATGTATTTATAACAAATTGATATTATTTTCTTAAAATTAAAATTGTCACCCTGCACTGAAACCATAACAGTTTTTGGCCAAGGGGATATCAGCAGGAAAATTTAAAAAAAAGTACAAGCAAATTAAAAAAGGCTCTTTGTCCTTCCTGGGCAAATGCCTAGTCTACAAATCTATAATAGCTCGGAGCTTGACCCAGATAATATTATAGGGATGTGAAGGTGGTAAATAAAAAAAAAACGAAAATATTGATAGACTCGGTATCCTTCCTTATAAAAAAACTTGCGTAGGTAGGTACATCTTACTATATAGGAACAACCTATTTAGCAGCCAACGTACCCTGCCTATAATTAAAATTATATAAACCTACGAGATTTTATACACAATTTTCAACAATCAAGTGGTTCTCTAGGTTTTCATTACTCCTGCCAATATTTTACTAAAGGATAGCTGTTAATATATTAATACCTACAAAATAAGACAATAGTCATATGCAATCATCGTTTAAGTATTGATACAAGAAATCAAGTTTAGCTGCCATAAATAATATTGTAAAGTAGGCAGGCAGGGGGCAATCATTCTGTCAGAGGTTCCCGCCCATATCGAGGTCTTTGACTTAAATAATATATACATACCAAATCAAATAAATACCTAGCTATAATTTTATTTTTGTGTTTTAAACCATGGATGACTTCACTTTATACTTTCAAAATTTGAATAGGCATAGGTACCTGGCGGCCTACGAAAAATAATCAAATGTTACATACGAATTGGGTTGGAAAATATAATTTTCACACATTACTTAAACGATAAGCAGGTATCGCGTTATGTATAGGAAAAGCAATTGGTGAAACACCGAGATGGGATAGATAGGCAGATGTAGGTAGGTACTGTGCACCTAGGTAGGCACATATTATTAAATAGTGTTATTATTATCACCCTGCGCAGCCATGTAGCCAGTGCGTTGCGCGAAAAGAACGAAAAGTAAAAACGCGACCAACGACAAACTGTCTATAAATAATATTATCTGGAGAAATTGATATATTTAACGAAACGTAAGTAGGTATGCAGAATTTATAAGAAAAATTGAAGATATATTGTAGTTGAGTTATCGTTTAGATATCGTTTATGGTAAGGTTATCTTCTGGGATCACACTGGCCTTCAGCTCTGTAATGATCCTTGAAAGAATCGTCTTATTGTCAGTAATAATTATAATTATGTAGGTAACAGCCATGTTAACAGGAGAGTTTAATAACAGTTCTACTGCAACTAGGGTGTAGTACAGTAAGTGCCTACGAGACATGCTATAGGAGTCAGGAATGAAAATAGAGAACTCGCTGAACACAGCAGAATTGTGGTTAGTTCCATTTATAAGCTTAAAAAGTGTTTTAACGCAAAATATTTTCTCCTACAAGTGTATAGTATCTTAGACAACCCGTAACATACAACTAAGGGTACCTAAATAAGTACCTATATGGATGATAATTATATAAATGTTCGATTAATATATTTTTTTATACCTTTTCGATTATTAGCTTTGAGCGATTATTTTTTATTTATTTATTTATTCTTTTTGCACATCATCATTACATAACAGTGTAAACAAAATATTATAAAACTTTAAAAACTGGGACGCTGTGCAGTGGCGAGATTATCACTATAAAGTGATTTCTTCCATCTAACCACGACACATTGACATGAAACTAGTAAAAAACAAATTTACTTACAAAAAAAAACATACAAAATATCAAAACACAACAAAAGAAAAAAACAAAATTTAAAATAATATATTTAATATATTTGACACACACCCAACATGTGGTAGGGATTATGGATCAGAGGAGGGGGGGGGGGGCTAGGGAACGGATATTGAGTTAGAAGATAGCATTTTTTCCTTTACATAAGATTTAAAGACATTGAACGATTGTGAAACTCTATGCGAAGAAGGAAGATTATTCCAACAACGAGCACCATGAACTGAGAATGATTTCGAGAAATAATTGGTACTGTGTGTAGGATTATCATACGGATCCCACACAATGGATTTACAACTATTACTTCATTCAAATACTTACTTTATCTGATAAAGCTGCTTTACTATCAAGAAGCACAGCTAATGATCTGACTCTCCTTCCAGCTCCCAGGGATCGCCTGGCTTCACTAGCGCCTTTGGCTTCTGGTCGAGGGTGGTCATGAGCTCCCTTAGCTTGGAAGAACACCGCATGCTCCGTGTGTCTCCAGAAATGGGTAACCGGGTAGCCGCAGTGACCGCGACAAGGAAGTACTTCTAAGCGACCACCGGAGCAGAGTCGATTGGGGCATGGCTTTCCTGAAGTAAATAAATTGCGATAATTTTTTTCATTAGACACCTAGATCCTTATAATTTTATATGTAAGTAATGTATCAAAGTTGTATACCTTTCTAGACAACATAGTATTTATCTTTTAATAATTTATCGAAATTTTTAAGGTCCACTACCTTCAAAAATTTTGGAAAAGAAAATTTTTATTCAACAATTAATATATACCTACTTATTACTATATAAAATGGGTATACTTTTTAAAAATAATAAAGCGCCTTCATATTTCTTTTCAAATATTATAGGGCCAAAAGTAAATTTAACTATATGATAGGTAGGTTGATAGGCACTTAGAGAACGAATCGTGTATTTCTGCCTACTGTAGGATACCCCACTTTTAGAGATGCTATAAGGATATAAGTGCCTAGATAGGTATAGGAGGATGACTCGCAGGTCTATTACTCGCAGTTAGTCCGCTGACTACCCCACTTTTGGAGATACTGTGAGGGAATAAGTAGATAGGTGAATATCACAAACCTTGTTGTTTTTTCCTAGCTTTGTCACAAATAGCAGGCCTGAGGTGGATTCTATCTCCATTGGGCAGCTTACACCTGGCGGAGCAAACGACAACTCCCAGACAGCTCTTCTTCAATATGTGAACATTGTGGTTATTTGTATTACGCATCGCCCATCCTGAAAGCAGAGTGAGTATACACTCTACTCAATTAAAAATATTTTTAATAGCACCATGTTAGATAGGTTTCATATAAATAAATAAATAAATAAATAAAGCTTTATTGGCATCAATATTTATGTGTACATGTTTTGTTCCAATAAACTACCAAAAGGCGGGCTTATCGCATATGCGATTTCTTCCAGCCAACCCGAGTTCAGATCATATAGTTACCTATCACCATGACATGACAACAAAAGAATTTGTATTTACAAAGAGAGAAATGTGTATAAATGTAGGTATGTATTATAATTTACCTGATGAATGTCTTTTGGCTTCCTCGCTGTGAGGTGGATACACCAGCCTACAGTGTCCATCCGCCCACTCACTGAATGTGTCAAAGCTCGTCACTCGGGGTACAGCTGTATCATTTATGTCCCAGTCAGGTGTTATGTCTTGCACAGGTCCCCCAGCGCCCTGCGGCGCTCGCTGCGGAGACAGACGAGGTGTGCTCATCGACGTTACAGGAGACAAGGTGCGTTTCCTGAAATCAAATTATAATGTTGTATTCTATTCAGTTTTTCCTTTTGTTAATGATTTTTTCTTACTAGTTTATAAAATGTATTTCTCCTACACTAAACTTAAATTTCGAAACCCTAAACAAAGCGTGATAAAATCTTTGACTATTTTGTCTATACCTAACTGTTCTATAATTTGTAAGTTTATTTAATTAAGCCATTGAAATTCCTTTAGCAAACATATCATGTGAGCAATGAATGAATGTGAATGAAATAAAATAAACGATTGTGTAGTCAGACAAACACGATTCTTGAACAATTATCTTGTCTGACTCAGTAGGTAACCATTGATCTTCTATAAATTTTATTCTTCGAATAAGTTTTATAGGTAATCTTATTTAATCGTCAAGGCAGAGGTGCAACAAGAATAAAATTATATTAGTCTATCTATTGTGAACATGTTCAAATATTATCTAAATAATATTATTGGACTCAGAAAATGTTATATGAAAAGTTTCCTTTTTAACCATTCATAGAATTCGCTTCATATTCTACAAATTTAATTTATTACAAATTGTTTATGTGTATTGTGCTACTATAATATACAAATTATGTCTCTTTGCATATCGCATTGGCCTTTAGCTGTAATGATGTGCAAAGATTAGGTGTTTTAAGAAGAAAATCAATGTAATATAAGCCTGTGTTGAATAAATTTTCAAATCAAAAACATACTTACTATATTGTTAAAAAAATCATTAAAGTTTGAATTCCTCAGTGCGGACCGGTCGCTTTACTGAAGGCAAATTATTATAGTTTGATAACCGTGTGTAGATCGATATAAAATATTTTGTAGATAGTTATTTTAACGTTGTTTAGTGAGATCAATTATTGTCCAAACATGTTTAGACATGTTTATTTTTGTAATTTATAACTTCATTGAATACAATTAAATCATTAAGATATCAAACAGATTACTATCTCTTCAGTACCTATATCTGATATACAGCTATTTATGCTTTGTAATTCGTGTAGGAAATCTACATTTTATATCGAAGGAAATAGTCACAGTACAAATTATAATTATTATAGTAAGTGTATAGAAATTTTAAAAAATGTATGTGTGATTAACAATTACAATTTCATAGATTTCTTGAATAAAAATTGGTACATAGAAACTAGAAACTAATTCACGAACCAGAAGTTTGGTAATTATTGACTGTTATTATTGCCAGAAATTTTAAGTTGTTTTTGTGATAGGTTTTCTTGGATATTAATTTGTTTTGTGATATTAACTTACAAATTTATGAATTACAAGAATAGTGTTTCTTACTTATAAAAAAATATTAATTTTAGATTATGATTGTAAGTAATATTGCTTATATTGGCCGGTAAAAAAGTTTTAGATAATAAGTAGGTGCAATTATGTTAATCAAACTGAGCTGAAAATATATAAAAATTGTTTATTCTGCTTGTGTTAAAAAACAAAAATAACACAAATGTAGAATGTTGAAATACCAATTGCAATTTTGCTGTAGGTATTCTAGAACTTCGTTGTAATGAATTTAATAATAAAATCTGAGTAATTCAAAAATTAAACATATGCCTACCTATCTCACATTTTCTACGCATTTATGAATAAGATATACCTACAAAAAAATGTTATTAGGAGCCTGCTATTTCTACCTACCTCATAATTCATTATAAGTTTATAATTACAGCTGATTAAGATGAGATAATAATATTCAGATAGTAACTATCTAAATAATATTAGGCGGGTATGTATATCTTCCATACGCTGCTAGGCGTGTTCTATTATCTATTATAAGTTACCTGTGGTCTCTATACTAAATATATTATTTATTTAACTAAATAGAAAAAGACGCATTGTTGATACATGCAAATAATTTACGTTATGTTTTTTATTTTATTTTACTAAACATCTATTGTTGTTGTGTAAATAAACAAAGAAATAGTTAATATAGCTAATAAAACATACTATTTATAATTCTAATATTATTAAATCATGGGTTTCTAACCAATCTTTTGTGAGTTTTAAAATATGACCTAGCATATGACCTAGCATATGACCACAATATAATATTATAATAAGGCAAATAAAATAATTGTAGTAGGCATAATAACGACTGTTTTAACCATTTACATAGATATTTTTGAAGGTCAGGTTTTGAATGCAGAAAAAAATATATAGAAACGTCATACCTAGAAACTTGTTGTGTGCTTCCTATAATGCCACAAGGTTATAATTATCTTCTACTAACAATACTATCACGCATAAATGGGGTAGCCAACGGACTGGCTACATGTAATGAACTTACAAGTCGTCCAAGATTAGATCGAATTTGAATAAGATAGTTTAAAGTTGTTTTTACAAGTTACAGATATGTGAATTATGTCAAGTCAATGTAGCTATAATATTTTGTGTACGAACATTGGTTTGTATGTTTGCCTACGTAATTTTAATTGGAATGGCCAGATAAATGTAATTAACTACCTGGTGATTTATAATCATCAAATATGTATGAATTTAAGTCAGTGCCAGATATTATGTATCAGATATTATGTTTAGAGAAGGATTGATTAGTCATGGGTGGTAATTTTACTACTAGGTACTCTACTATACCATCACGGCATAACCCTCAAGTAGGGTAGCCACTGTAGCCTAGCCGCATAGCCCAGCCTAGCTGCATAAAATAAACCACGTAAAATATCTTTAATTTAACATTCTTCATACCTTTAATTAAAAACACCTGTTTTTTTACAGGACCTTCGAAAACTTGCGAAAAAGAGAGGGGTACCAATTCTTTGCCGGGTGTAAAATTCCAACCATGTAAACTGAATATTTCACATACTTTCAGGAACGCTTTAGAGCGACTCGTATGTTTTATTGCACAAATAATTAAACGAGTTTTAATCTTGATAGCTTTTGATTAGAAAGCTTCAGAGAACATGGTGTATTTATACAGCCTATACTTGTACTTGATTGTTCGTAAACAAATGGAAAAGTAAAAATATGAGAGGTTCGGGTTGTCATAGGTAGATAATTAAACATAGATAGTATTGTAAACACTTAATTTTAATTTAATTTATTCATTTCTTAATGACCTGTGACGATATTAACTCTATCAACAGATGTTTGGATATAAGTGTGCCAGACATAGGAATTTATGTTTTGTATAAACACCCCTGACATAGACGATTACACGGTGGATGATTTTATTGAAGCAACCCCTGTGATATACTGTATTATTTTATATTTGCTATACGTTTTAATCTTTAGAAATTGTATTGGGCAAAGCCACAAACAACTTACCTACCGCAATACAATCTTTTTATTTTGTTTTCATATTTATTACTAAATTTTAAGCTTATGCAATATTGTTTTAATAATAAAATATATACAACGTAAGCCTTTTACACATTTAAAATAAAATAAGATAGGAAAATATATTTAGGTATATTTAAAATAATAATAAATAGAAATAATGATCGTTGACACCAAGAAAAATACAATTATAAACAGCAAATGTTAAAAAATAGTAAAACAATTTAAAGGTTGACAATGAAATATTTTTATAATATTCTGTTCAGTAGCTACTTATGACTTCGTAGAAGATGATTTCACTGTAACAAAATTACACTGTAGTGGTCTAGTTCATTTATTCATTTTATTCAAAGGTTAAATTGAATCTTTTGAATATGTACCTAGTATGTAATGTGCAAAGCTACCTAAGCATCAATAAAGCCATGTGTGTATGTGTGTTTTTTCTTTGTGTAAGTTAAACCCTAAAAACCGTAGTACCGCAAAGGGCACGCGTTCTTTTATATTATTTGCACCTTGTGGACTATTTGTTTAGTCTGTATCTCTCAATAATAATATGGGACTCGCATGCCTTACTTATTATTCCAGATGAATACTTGAGCCTGTTATTTAGATAATAGTCGTAATCTTTGTTATGAATAGGTGGCTAAACACCATCTGAAGTTACGTAATCTTATTGTCACGTCATTTTAGTACATCGTATGGCAGCTATTGTGATAGTTGCACAAAAGCTCACATAGAACGCGTGTAATTCCTGTTAATGTGTTTATTCCTTTTGTATAGGATATTGTTACAATATAACTGACTTCCGAAGTGTCGGCATTGTTACTATACCTCAATATAATGGCAAAACAACTAATAATATAAAGTAGGCTCGATTAATACAAATATTTTCATCTTTAGATTTCGCTTTTATGTCTATTCCATAGTAGGAGTATAAATTGTGTTTTCTTTTCTATAAATTGTATGAAATTGAAGGCGTTGTATTGATACATTCTGATTATTGTTATATGCATTTGCAAGCAGATTTTGATAAAATATCGTAAGAACTTATAGTTTTTTTTCCGCATATTTGAATATCTATATTATTTAAATCAATTTAATTTATTATTAAATTACCTTTAGAGTTTTAAGAATTAGTATTAAATGAGTGAAGCATTGGTTCTTATTTAACTAGGTAAGTACCTACTTATGCTTCACTCTACGTATGTTTTTAGAATAAGGTACAAAAAAGCTACTAGATTCACAACAAAAAGATTTCAATATTAACATTAAATAAACAAAACTGTAATATACCTACATATAAAGTACATTTCAAACGATTTGGAAAATTAACAGAATATATTTTTACTACAATGTTATTTGCACATGTGTATTTATACGCTATTACGAATTAAGTTATAAGTTTTGTCAATAGTAGAGAGACTATATACATAAACTTGACAAGGAGTATGTAAGTTCATAAGGCATTGTGAATTGCCTTTCATTGTCCTGCGTTTACCCCATGGGGTGACATAACAACTTGAACCAACTTCCGGTTTGGTTTAGACAAGTTCCTGCCTCCTACGGCCTGTAGCGGTCCTTTTATCTCGGTGCTCACACTACATATAGCAACACCTTGTAGGAAGCTATAAATTATCTCATCGAATTGCATTATAAAGCAACTCTTGTAAATGAGATGAGATATTGCGGGAGATGAATGAATCAATTATTGACATTGCTACACAAAGAATTAACTTCGGTGGGAGGTTCTATTGTCATACATGGGTTAAGTAGATGGGTACATTATATCTGTGAGTATCTATTGCAAACACTTACATACATATTATGTTTATTACAACAAAAAAATAAAATTGTGATTGTATCAAATATGTATCTACAGCAATTCACACTTATTAGGTGTGATGTGCCTATATCTATTTCACTTTTTCCTTAATTGAACACTCCCAAATTTGGCAGGTTTGGTCTATTTTGCAAAATTTATAACCTTTTTTAGGTCTTCCATTCCCAGAATTTGATTATGTTTCATGGAGCACGCGGCGAAGAATTTGCCTCCCACTCTTTTCCGTAAGTTTTTGAGTGCCTTGCAAAAGGAAGGTGTTAAAATCAGCGATGACGCTTTACCATTCATCCTAATTTTTTTATGTCACGAAGAGAACAGCTTGCATGTTTATTACGCGCAACTGTCTGCTGGCTAGCCCACTTGTGGGATATGCCATTATGCTATAGTTGTAGTAGTTGTTGTAATGCTATTTAGTAATATTTGACGTAATTTGTGATTTGGAAACAGAACGAACGAAACGAACAGAAAACAATGTTTTGGATACGAAAAACTATAATTGTTTAATCTCCGCGAAAATCTACAAAAGCATAGGTATTATAATACGTATCATATTTGGGATTGTACCTACTACCCAATATTAATTTTTGTATATGAATTGATTTGATACAAATATTCTGGAAGTATTGTCTAATTGTTGACTTTTTAAAGAGCTTTGTACCAAGTCTATATTACGGTCGGTGTGACGTAGAGGAAACACTCTTAACTTTATGTCACGACTGTCACGAGGTCACAGGTTCGATTCCCGGCCAGGGCAAAAGGAAAATGCCCTTTTTCAAATTGTCCTGGGTCTGAGTGTTACATGTACCTATATGTGTTTAGTGCATTGTATATACTTTGTATATATCGTCACATTAGTACTTAAAATATAAGATTCATATTTTAGTTTTGGACTAGTTCGATCTGTGTAAATTATCCATAAATGTATGTTATGTTATTACGTTGACTTATGAAGGCTAATTTGGTCAGTAGCAAGATTCGAACTTCTCACCTCCAAGTCATCTAAGTACCAACCATTGAGTACGCATGTACATTGTACATACCAATCAATTATCTACCTCATCGCAGCATATCCCAAAAGTGGGATAGTCAGCAGACCAGCCGCATGCAATGAAAATATAAGATGTCTTCTCCGAGTCAACAAAAAAATTGACATTCAAACCACAACATACTTGATCCTAAATTGCACAATTTTTTTTTTAGAAAGATATATCTGGATTTTGTTATTATAATTATTATACTTAGCAAATAACTTACTCCTAATTGTGTGCTTCGAAAAGTTTGAAAATAAATATGCCTATCTAGCAGACAAGTATACCTAAATACCTAAGTATATGTAGCAGCGGCGTGCTTTCTATACATAAGTTGCATATTTGCAAGTATTGAAAGCACATCTCTATAAATATGTATCTGGTACACTGAGAAAAATATTAACGAAATTTCACAACGAATCATTGGTACGTACTATCAGATTAGGACCAGAGATCATACAAACGATTCATTAGTACGAAACTATAATATTAACTCCTCGCAAACAAGTTGTTGGTAAATTTACCAATGATTTGTTTGCGAAGAGTTAATATAATAGATTTATACCAATGAATCGTTTGTACGATCTCTGGTCGTAATCTTACAGTACTGTACCAATGATTCGTTTTGAGTATTTTTCTCAGTGTAGATAAATATGAAACATTACATAGATATACTTACAGCACGACCATCGCAGATAATTCTTTGTTGAAATTCACTTGTTCTGTAATTTTTCTGTTTCGATATATTTTACAGAACCTTTCTTCATTTAACAAACACTTAAAAACTTAACAACTGGTAGTTCATAAAACATAACATAAAATATTTTCAGGCGAGTTGATAAAACAGTATTAGTATCGTACAAAAATTTCGATATGTAATTTAATTATAGGTATTTGGTTTATTATTGTAATATTACACACCGCGCATCCTCTCTCAACAAAAGCTCTAATCTAACTGATGTATTGTGAAGGCTTTCGAGGCGGCTGTGTGTATTCACCCCTCACCAACATACACCAATCATGTTAGAGCTTTACTCAGACCACGCCTCTTTTATCTAATTGGTTGAATTGGAAAAGGGAACATGATATCAATTGGCAGGGAAACAATTTATATTGTTTATTTTATAGAATATTCAATACCTTTGACTCATTATTACAGAAAATTAAAAACATTGTTATTTTATCTAGCAAAATTAAAAAAAACAAACTAAAACTGTATAAATTTTCACTTTTGTTTTTTGAAACTCAAAAAACCTAAAGTAAGAATTTCAACAATTTTTGTATATTTTAAAATTTATATTTTTTTAAAATGAATTTTCACAGTGTGAACACAAATACTCTTCGACATTAAATATATGGAGAAATTAAATTGACTAGGTACTTGCCAAATGGAAATAATTACAAAATGAATTAATCATCTACATTTCATCAATTATGATTGATAACATCTCTTCTTTCTGTGCGTAATAGTTCCGTAAAAAACGTAGATATGCATAAAAGGAAAACTTAAGGATAGAGGTAACGAGAATTTCATTACTAAGGTAACTAAATGTCCATGAAATGATTAAAAATGTACTTGTCATAAAACTAAATAGTTAAATGGAAATATAATTTAATAATAAGTAGGAATAAATTAAGACATCAACAGCTCATCTCTGTACCATAAAAAAGTAAATGAACTAACTACCAACATAATAATAAAATAGCATGTCATTATTCGTATAGTTTGTTTACTTTGAACACGTTTACAGAAGAAGTATCAATTATTTATTATTGTTATTATTCACTGTCACTTTTATTTTCCCATCAGAACTCGACCGAAGAAATGAATGAATATTATATTATGTATGTAGCTGTTGTAATTAAGAGTAGGTAATTTTGTTCATCTTCCAATTAGGCGCAGTGTCTCATCCGTCGCCTGCGAGATGATTTAAGTACCAACATAATGCCCTTGTCGTTACCATAACCTGATTAACACTCTGCATTCACATTCCGTCACCTATGAGATGTGGATCATTACACAGTAGCAACAATGTCAGTATATTCTATAAGAAATATCTTACTACAGGCCTACGTCCCTACCAAGTCACGTGGCAAGGTAGACAAAATTCGAAAATAGACTTTATTCAGCTACTACTACTACTACTATACCATCACGGCATATCCCACAAGTGAGGTAGCCAGTAGACCAACTGCATGTTAGAAACATGCAAACTGTCCTCTTCGTGCCAATATAAAATCAAGATATTCAGGATGGGTGGCAAACCTCATCGCTGAATTTAAGATGTACCTACAATGTCTCAGTCATAAGATGTACTTTATTCAGCTCACAGTAATATTTTTTTTAAATTTGAAAAATATAACAAAAATACTTATACATTACACATTTACTAAATACACTTAAAAATCTATTGTTTTCTATCCCATTAAAAGAGTTACATTTGTGTATGGGATTCAAAGAGTTATAATTGTTTTCAGTATTATTTTTCATCATCCATCTTGGTATTTTCATTCGTTAAAATTAAATTAAATTTAAATTAAAATATAGGTAAGTACATTTATTTTGTGCATTGGTTTACATACTGTCCAGTTTACCTATATATTCAGTATGTAAGAAATTATTATATTATTTAATTAAATTTAGTAATAAACTAAGTTAAATAGATCGTTTATTCGTTTAGCGCTTACTTATAATCGATAGCACTAAATATGTACCTACAAGTCATAACCATTATACACGACCACGTAAGTAAAATTTGTCTGTATAGATCTCTCGTAATATTTACTTACCTAAATCAAAGTAACGCAATATAGAAAAAGCTTTGTAAAAGTAAAAACTACGAGACATTTTTTGTGGGAACTTGTGTATTATAAATGATGCAAGTGGTAGACTACTGTCCAACACGATCTTCACAACGTAATCACTTTTAGTTTTATGTTGTAATTAGGTGCATATGTATTCACTGTGTCGGTGTTTAGGTAGTAGAATTCCATATCGAAAAAATAAATAATATTTTTCGAGGTGCATATGTGCCTACCCACCTAAATAACTTCACTTTTTTTCATGTGAGATTTGCACAGTAAATCTATTTAAATAAAATAAAATTTAAATCTATGAACTAAACTTTAAATTTAACTAATAGAAGTAAGATGTTGGATTGTTTAGGTGAAAAAATATTCTCATTATCTGGCTAGTTTCTATCCAAATATTTACATGAGATAAGTAAGGTTTGTTTTAAAAACCATAAACATTACAATTGTTGCGATCAATTGGTATAATTGAAATAATTTTTGGGAGCAAATAGGGTGTAGGACATAGAGGTATACCTATATATTTATAAGTAGCTATGTAGGTACATATTTATAGTCTTTGGTACGTACCTATGTAAAACCTGATCACACCCCCTCGGGATAGACAGCGAAATAGGTAATCATATGATAAACAAGTCACACAGTAAGCTGTTGATTTAATCACCTGATCTGTATAAGTACATAATGTGTGGTTAATATACAGGCATGTCGCTATTGTTAGCTTTTAACGTTGGCATACTTACCTCTATTGCACATTATACGGGGAAGCTTATTATATCGCTACCATCAGCCTTTAAGGGATACATTATGTAAATATGTGAGCAACTTTGTGGCTACTGTATAATGATATGATTTAAATATAAAACCATATTTACCTGATTATTATATCTCTTCTCATCTTATTGATTTAACTATGACTGTGTGTGTACCTATATCAAAAGATGTTATTTTTATTTCATTGTTTTAAGATCTTCTATGCGTTTTCGTATAGATATAGCGTACCTACCTACCTACCTCAAGTCTACTGAAAAAAATTCTTTGATAAATCTACAACATTTTTATTTCCATTCTTCTCGGGAAACCCCGGCAGAGAATAAGCCTCCCACGCTTTTTTGTATATTTTCGAGTGGCTTGGAAAAGGCAGATAATCGTGAAACATTACCTACAAGAAGTCAGATTTTATGCCTCCCATCCTGAATATCTCGGTTTAGATTTGCATGGTGAAGACGTTTTGCATGTTGGTCCGCTGGCTACCCCACTTTTGGAAAATTGCGTGATAGTATATATTATGTAAGAGTGGATGATTTTTCTAGTTCTTTCATAGAGAAATACATAATTATACATTATATCAAATTGACATTTAAAAGGTTGGTAGGTACCTACATGATAAGTAAGTTTTATTTTTTTGATTTTATGAATATTTTCAGGTTTTATAAATTAATATATTATGTACGCATCAGTTTACTTATGGATACACAAGTGGTTACTAAGCACCCTAGCATAATGTGAAATTAATATTTGTGAGAACGAGTTTAAACTTCATTAGAGTACGCTCTATAAACACAAAAGAAATATGATAGGAAGTACTGAAATTCTTTTAGACGCTTACATAGTTGACACTGTAAAACAAAAAAGTATTTTCAAGTATCCTCTTTGAAAAACTGGTGTAGAACAACACAATGTAAAGTGGTTAGAATATCAATACTCTTATATGTAGGTAAGTGCCAAACAATGACCATAATAATAATTATATTATCCTAATCCTTCATACATGAGCTTTCTTATACCTCGACACCAGAAAACACTATATTGAATCTTATATGAAAGTTTTGTGTACCTTCCTAAAAGTAACGTAATCATTATTAAATGTATGTTTGCGAAAACATAATATTAATAATTTAAGGTACCTATCCTGAATGTATTCCGTAGAGAACAATCTGCATATTTATCACATGCAGTTAGTCCATTGACGGTATATCAGAAATTTAAATAATAATTGAAGATTTTCAAATAACTTTTCAAATGTTTTGTGACTTACACTGTGAAATTCCATATTTATATAAATTACAAAATAAAAGAAACATTGTTTTGTTGAGTGGAAAATACATATTGCATAAATTAATATTTTTTTTAAATATGTACGAATACACTTCTACTGATTGACATGAATTCTACCTTGTAAAATTATAGGGTAACTCTTGACCCGTGTAGGTAGTATTTTGTTCTTTAAAGTAGAGAAAATTATTAACTGAATGCTTTTTTTATATCCCTTCCTATATTCCATTAACTAGAGTTATAATATATTATTATAACACTTGGATATACGAATACACTCATATTAACTACCTATTTATTTGAACGGATATTGTCTTAATTTTTAGCGAGGGTTGATAGTGTTATATTGACGATTAGTTCTACACGTACTTTCTAAATAGTACATATTATATTTGAAGTAAATAGGTCCTTCCACCAGCCAACCAACCCTAGATCTCTTCACGAATTATGACGTCATTACATCAAGCGATAAACTCATGCGGGTGCAAGGAGTTTGCCAACCTTTGTATTTTCGAGTGATATAAAACAGTTGACGATAAAATACAGATCATTGTCGTTTGGTTATGACATGAAACAATATACATACAATACCTACATAATATATAGCTGAAGTATGTGATTATGTAGATACTTCTTATATAACTTTTTTCAGCAGATCTTCTATAAATTTAAATTTATTACTTACTATAGAATAGACTATAGATTTATACTATAGAATTTATTAATTTAAAAAAATATATTGTAGGCAAAACTGTACAAATGTACTCGCTTCGGCGGTAGGTACATATACTAAAATTGGAACGATACAGAGCATGGATTAGCATGGCCCCTGCGCAAGAATGACACAAAAAAAACAAATGGATAAGTTCATAAAATTATATTAAATATACTGTTTGCACAAAAATAAAAAAAAACACGGTACCTTATCGCTGAATTCAAAATGATATTTTAATTATTTAATCTCCTTAGAATACGTCTCAATTCTTTGGAATAAGAAATATCATATTGAACCGGATTTTGTTTTGGTTTTCCTGAGTAGTAGTATTTTCTTATTCATCCCCTTTTTCCTTTCGCACACAAAAATGAAAACTATACTAAAATACCGAAAGTTTGTTATTCCTGTGTGTAGATATTTCACCCACCCTCTCTCCATCCTGCCTGTGTAGGTCAATATAATATAATATAAAGCTTGTCCCAATTACAGCACACGCACACAGAACCTCCTATCTGATCCTATAGTAAATATCTACATGTTACCTAAATAGTTAATTTTATTAATGTCTTCTTAATTAACCCTTATTGCAAATAAATTGGACACCCATTTTATAAAAGCTCGCTAGCTTAAAAATACTATAATATAAATTATTTAAATTATAATAAGAACATTATAACAGTAAGAGGCCATAATATTATTATTTATTTTCTACATTTTTCCTGTAAAACCAAAGAACTACATTAAATGGTTAAACCAATTAACTACACTTAGTTTTCTGTAAAACCAAAGAACTACATTAAATGGTTAAACCAATTAACTACACATAGTTCCTAGGTTATTCAATTCACTGCCACTCTGCATAAAAAAGTGTGACAAAATTGGAAAATTAAAAGTATTATTTAAGAATTGGCTCAGAAAAAATAGAAATATGTACATATAACTGTAGTGTGAGTGTTAAATAGATTTGTGGGCATTTATAGGATTAATATAGTTATATTTAACTTTTTTAGTTATAAGCTGGATGTGGAGATGAGCGGAGCCTGTTGACAAGTCATTTCAATGACTTAACGGGCTTCGTTCGTTGGTTGTACTGTTTTCTTTTATGAATATATCTTTATATGTAATTTGATAAATGTAAACTATAATTGTATGTATAAATATGAAATAAAGATTATTATTATTCAAAATTAAAAAAATTAAACTACAAAAGGGTCCGGGGTTCGATCCCAGGTGCCGGCAAACTCCCCTTTCACGACACAAGCTTTTAACTTAGTGTGAAAGGTGTATAAGGTTGTATTTGGGTTTATAACAAATCATCATCATCATCATCGCCCTCAACGCTCCTCTCGGGAGCACAGGGCAGAAACCAGCCTCCTCCATTCAGAGCGTCTCTGTGCCAATTGCGTCATCTCCTTCCACGACATTCCTTGCGCTCTGATATCGTTGTCATAGGAACGGTGTATTGTGAAAGAGGGACGCCCGGGCCGACGGAACCCCTGCGGACGGAAAAACAGTGCTCTTTTTGGCCAACTATCATTAGGCATTCTCAAAACATGTCCCAGCCAGGACCATCGTCTCTCCTGTATTACGGAGATTACAGGTCTCTGCTGGGTGCGCCGGCGCACAGCATCATTTGCAACATTATAACAAAACCCAGATATATCTTTTTTTTTTTAAAAAATCTTATTTCATTTTGTACCTAGGTAGGTATATATTCATGAGGTTATGAGGTGGCCAGTACCTTAATCGTAGAGTCCCAGAGTTTCAATCGACAGATACTGGATTTAATTCTTCCCACTGTCAACCTACTCCGCTTTCACGACTCATAACACAAACATATTGCTTACAATGAAAGTATTTAGGGTGTAATTGGGCTTAATTTCAACCCAGAATCATGTGTGAAAATACTTAATTTTTAAAAGAATATTGAAATAATTTAATGATAAATATGGTAGTCAGACAAATTATTGGAACAATATTATAAAGCTCCTTACAAAGTCTTGTATTGATAATAATATTTCATGAATATTCTCGGTGTTTCCCGCAACACGTTATTTATAATTATTATATATATTATTATTATACCTACCTGCTTATTCTCACTCATAAAGACATCCACTTAAATCTTTGTTGGTTTTTATAATCAGTATAATTATAAAAATGAGTCGAGTCATTCTAGTTTCATAAACAAATAGCTTCGAGGGATAAAGATGTAATAATCCCTGTGGGTGCCGGCTGAGTCTATGTATTATTATAATACAATTATTTACAGACAACTACTACTGTACCATGCACAGGAGCTGAACTCGTTTATTTCAATAATTCATTATCATAATTTTGCATAAAATTGAAATTACAACAGACTTTAATAATTAGAATAAGTTTTTGTATTTGGGAGATTATGATACTACCTATAACTATCATTATTTATTTTACAGAAATTAGACGATTTTAATAAATATTCCAAGTAGATGTACCCATGAAACTATCACATAAGGCTTAGAAAAGACAATACCACCTTGTTCGGTAGTGCCCCGGACGGGGCTTGAGCCCACAATCCATCCTTTCGCGAGGTGTGTTTTGTCCAATTAGGTAAGTTACCGGGCTACATGGTGAAAGCTCCGATTCATATTATGGATGTACTGATACGATTGCATTACGCAATATGGACACATTGTCATACACACAAATATACGTACATTATACTTACTTACCTTGTGATATAGTTAGTGTGAACGGGAAATATTTTTTGTAGAACAATTTAATTTATTATGTTATAAATTTTGACGTGATAAGTACACACACTAAAGATTTATCCTCTCGCTGACTCACGCATATAGTCAGCAAACTGTTATTATTTTTATGTAAATGTGGATTTATTTCATTTCAATATATCTAAATAAATATGAAATAAAAAAGTGTTGATAGAAATAATATTAATGAATTGATTTATAAATAATTAATTGGAATAGAAAATAAATGAGTTAAAATTTTTAATATAACTTTATAGCTTTAAATAAAATTAATTTGGAGTCACCGAAATATTAGTTCATTTTATGTGATCCATATTTTTAATGCAATTTACTCTTAGAGGAGAGCGCAAGGTCCGTAAAATCCTCCCTTATTTCGAAACAGCACATTAGGCATAAAATTTAATCCATATTTAAAATATTACTATCATTTTCAATCCTTTAAATATTACTATCATTTTCTATCCTTTGAGTAGGTACGCTTATTTCTTGTTAGTATCACATATTAGGTCCTTACATATGAAATTGGCGTTTCATATGGCAGAAATGAAAACGATTTTTTTTTATGAAACTATTTTTTTATTTAGTCAAAGTATGTATCATGGCTATCTATGCACTTTTGCCATCTCGAAGGTAGTTCATTGATTCCTTTACTAAAAAAAGTGTGTGAGCGAGAATCAATAAAATCTTTGAAGGCCGTTTGGACAGCCTCGTGAGAATTGAATTTTTTTCCTTGCATGAAGTTGTCCAAATTCCGAAAAAAATGGTAATCAGTTGGAGCAAGGTCCGGGGAGTATGGTGGGTGTCGAAGACATTCCAGTCGCAGCTCCCGTAGTTTTGCGGTCGTCAAACGTGCCGTATGTGGTCGAGCGTTGTCCTGAAGCAGCAGTACCAATTCATGCGGTACCCATTTTTCAAGTTTTTTCACTTTTCCAATTTGTTTCAAGTGAATCAAAATGGTTTTATCACTCACACCGAAGCCTGCCGCTAACTCTGACGTGGTTTGCGATGGATCTGCTTCCACAATTGCTTTTAATTCTTCGTTATCAACTTGTGTCTCCGGCCGTCCACGAGGCTTGTTCTGTAGGTCAAAATTTCCAGAACGGAAACGTTGGAACCAATAACGTACCGTATTTTCTTTTGCAGTAGCTTCCCCATACGCATTGTTAATCCTACGAGCCGTTTCTGCAGCACTAGTGCCGAGGTGAAACTCATATTCGTAAATATAGCGATATTTTAAGTTCTCCATATTGTGAACAGAACGATGTGAAAGAAAAACAAATGACGCGATAACAAATAAATTTCGTAATTCGAACACAGAAATACATGGTCTTAAATTTGAAATAAATTTGAATTTGGAATTCCTAGCCGAACGCCACATATTTTGAATCAAAGTTGCCAGTTCGCCAAACGCCAATTTCATATGTAAGGACCTAATACTAAGTTCATATTTTTTTACTTTGTAAATAAGGTAAATAATTAAGTAATCCTTTGCTAGTTTGTAAAAATGTGAACAGATAAGTCTAATATGTACTTATATATTGTGTAAATAATAACTTCATTATACCGCCAGGAAAGAACTAAGCTTTAATAATGTGCTATTAATTGCGAGATAAATGTATAGTAGGGTACGAAGACATCACACATGTTACAATACAACTTTTTCCACTTTTGTATTATAATAATTAAAAAATAACTAATTAATGTAATTATTATGTGAATCTCGTTGTATCAGCTGTAGTTGCTAGGTAATAATTGTGAACAACTATAGTAATAATATGAATCAATGGACAAATTGAGAATGGAATGAATGAAGTTGTATTGTAAGTATAATACCATCTTTTCAAGTGTAAAACTATTTGACTAACACAATGCATTTACATATAAATACTGAAAGCTCGAAAGTCCTCAGAAGTGAAAGATGCTAAAAAAGAAGCATTCGTCATATTTAATAATGTCTGAAAATAGTTTATATTGTTTGCAATATATACCTTATCCACAAATACACATTAATTATTCATTTATTTTTCCAAAAAATACAAGTAAGTATGTAGCAATATTCACATGTAATAACAAATACATTTTTTTTCTAATAAAGGTTAAGGGACCTTGCATCCCTTGAGTCACCGCGACCATAATAGATCTATTGTGACATCCTTCTGTGTCATATCTCACTCTCAAGACCCACGTGCGTCATATAGCTCACTATTTGTCTTGGAGTGAGAAGCTTCACCTTCTCAGAGTCCAGCAGTGGACCTCTGAGGATGTGACTTCGGCTGCGAGCGAGTGCGTCACAGTTAGAGAGGATGTGGATAAGTGTTTCATTATCCTCTGAACAAAATCTGCTGACTCTGACAGTCCAATTTTCGACATATACACAATTAGTAATATACTTTCTAATGATTTTGATATTACACTTTGTATTTCAAAGGAGATAGGATTCAAATTTCAACACGAGAGTTTAATTTAAATTAATTCGAGAGTTAAACATTTTTTAACTACTCTTAGATACTTACTTATCATACTTGATGTTTTAAATTTTATGTAATTACCATGTTATTGTAGGAAATGTACAGTAAATACCTAATCTAATGCTGTTACAATACGTTGGTAATAGAACAAAACACAATAAGCCTTATCATAATATTATGGTATAGTACGTGGAACGTGTCTCGCACGTGTGCTTTCACCAGGTACAGGAAAGTGTGATAAGGTAAACCATGTATGTAATTAATGTAATAGGTTAATACTTCACGACACGTCGTGGCGAGTGCCAAAGCATGTATCTTGCAACAAGTAGGTACCTATAACTAAAAAGTATTTCCGTATCCTGGAAATGGAAATGTGCAGTATGAGTTGATATCTATAAAACTAATATATTTAGACATCGAATATAAAATGGAGCATAGGTATAGAAAGACGAGAAAATTATTAAAAAGATATTCAATATGCCCAATCAATTATAATTTTTTTTGTTAGAAGTCCTTGCATTTGGTTATGCTTTTTAAAAGATGATAGGAATAAGTTCAGAGTTCAGAGTTCGTCGGTAGCCTGGAGGTAGAGTCTCGGCCTTATGAACATGAAGTCCGTGGTTCGATCCCAGGTGCCGGCAAACTCCCCTTTCACGACACAAGCTTTTAGCTTACTGTGAAAGGTGTATAAGGTTGTATTTGGGTTTATAACAAAACCCAGATATATCTTTTTAAAAAAAAAAAAGTATTATAACTTAAAATGTATTTTAAGCAAATGAATATATTCAAGTCTGCACAATTATTTTAGATATGTACCTATTAAATAATGATTTAGAATCAATGTAAAGTAGAGAATGGATTAATTATTAAAAAACTATATCGCATATAAGAAGAGAGAAATAAGTTAATAATTGTACATATGTACATACATACCATCACGCCGCTTCCCTCGCGGGATAGGCTCGAGCGCCACTTCTTTCTATCCTTGCATACATCTATCGCTTCCGTCACTGTCATACAATTCCTCATGCATGCTCTCCTGTTCATTGTGCTCAACACGTGACCGTCCTGTAGGATTTGATTTAAATGATCTTGCCATTTAATCCTCGGACGTCCACGTCTCCGAGCACCATTCCTCTCAGCCAAATAATTGTATATATATTATTTTCGATCCTTCTAATTTAGATCACAAATATGCATACATTAAATTAATCGTGTGTCAAATGTATTATATTTTTAGCTACCTATCCCTTTATATTGACGTACTATGATATACGAGCAATAACATTTTACATAAATATTATATTTATAAATGACAATTCAGCTGCGCAAGTTAGGGATTCAATACCAAGATTTAACCCGTTTGAATTGCCTATGAAATTGCTTACGATAAAAAATATATATGCAAAACTAAAGTTTTTCTGTACGAATGCTTGTTTAAAATAGTTTACAACCGAATGCAAATACATATTTTGTTCTATGCTGAAGCAGAAATTTCTTTGTATGGATATAATATATAGTTACGTTTGTTTCAACATCGATTAATTTAACAAGTAGGTGATACATAATTATTGATAAATTAAATAATTAATGTTTCTAATTTTTCCATAATCAAAATGTACTTTTGTTATTTTTTTCGTTATAAACTCAAATACAACTCTATAAGTCTATACACCTTTCACAGTAAGCTTAAGACTTGTGTCGTGAAAAGGGAGCTTAGTGGCGCCTGGGATCGAACTGCGCACCTATTGTGCATGAGGCTGACAGTGCTCTTCTAGGTTACCGACGAACTAAATGCGAAAGAAAAATTTTAAAACAAAAGCAGCAAACATTTTATTAAACTTTTGCCGGATTATGCCAGATAAAGCTATTATAATATTTAAAAAAATATATGCAAATTTTTTCGCCACTTCAACGGCACACTTCATTCAGCGTGAGTATGTATGTGATGATCATAATATTGCAGTTGGTAAGCCCTCTATCTCTCTATTGTGGAGTAATGATTCTTAATGAGACGAGATGACGCGCGGGGAGTCACCTACGTAATAATAATATTATACCTATACTATAATATTAGATATTCCTTGGGGTAAAAAACATACAAC
The DNA here is from genome assembly GCA_947579605.1 of Athripsodes cinereus. NCBI lineage: Eukaryota > Metazoa > Arthropoda > Insecta > Trichoptera > Leptoceridae > Athripsodes > Athripsodes cinereus. The sequence goes on from OX388305.1 coordinate 11,033,445, forward strand.
AATAGGACAATGGAACGTGGAGCATATTTACAATGTCTCTCAGTTATTATTTATTGAAATTTTATTTTCTCCCGCTGCTGACTGGTTGTATTAACACAACATAGGGTTGGCAGTTGCCACATCTATTTTTTTTTTAATTTATAAGCACATTTAAAATAAATTAATTTGTTATATAAATTAATTTCTTACTTGAGTGTAGTAAAATTATATTGTCGTTCACATTTAAATATATTTTAATCTTTGAATGTATAAATTATTTTTTCATTCCTAAATATTAAGTCAGATAAAAAAAAACAATATCTGTAATTCCACAGCACACCAATGTAAAGCATGGACATATAAGTGGATTTTATCTAAGAAATACAAACTTTTAACATTATAACAGGATCTGATATCAGTTGATTAAAAATCTGCATTACCATTCGGTTAGGTACTAATACCAATGTACACATACCGACAAACTTACACAAAAATAAGTTTAAAATGATTTGGTTTCTTGGCTGCGACTGTTATTTTTTAAACTAAAACATAAATATTTGAGCTTTGAGTTATAGTGTAATATGGAGTTTCATTTAAGTTAACTCTAAGTGTGGTTTGTGACGCACACATCTCAAAATTGTTTAAATGCAACCCTAATGGAATAATAACAGCTATTATTATACAATGTAACGATACAATAATATTTTTTATTTTTTTTTAACATACAAAGACAATTCACACAGATCGAGCCAGTCCCAAACTAAGATGAATCTTGTATTATGGGTACTAACGCGACAATACACACATATACAATGCACTACACACATATACATGTAACACCCAGACCCACGACAATTTGAAAAAGGTCATTCTTCACTTTGCCCTGGCCGGGAATCGAACCCGGGACCTCGTGACTCAAAGGCAAGAGCATTACCTCCGCGCCACACCGGCCGACAATAATAATAATCATATTTCACCCCAACAACTCTTATATTGTATGAGAGATGAGTGATATAGTTCCTAGGCCTACTGTACATAATGCCTATCCGCTATTCACACGGTGCCAAACTGTTAGCTCATAATTCAGATTTTTTAACACTCGTATGTTTTGTGAAGCACCTCTGCTGGAAGATAAAATTTGTAATGATAGGGAGTTCAGAAAATGGTCACGATTCATAAAGTGGGAAGTATTATTTGTTTTTTTGTGTGAACTGCGTGTGGGCTAAACATACAAATGTGTAAAATGACACTATTTTAAGTAATATTTTAGCATTAAAAATTAATAAAATGTAGAAATAAAAACATCTTTCCATAAAATAAAGGCCAGAGGTCCTGGAAGCAGCTGTGGACAGGGATCTCTGGAGGAGTTACCTAGGAGCAATGGGCCCCCGACCCAACTAGGACAAGGGGAAAATAATGTATGTATGTATTAAATAAAATGACAATATTTTTATTTAAAAAAAAAATGCGAATAAAAAAAACAATCAAGTCATATCATTGAACGAGCGTTGGTTAACGTTATAAGTAAAATATGTAGGTATATTAAAAGGCATGGTATCAAATTTTATTTATTTTGATTCGTAATAAACTCGAGAGTGATTTCATAGTCATCCTGTACCCACAATTATACAAAATATATCCGGCTATTACTGGTACAAATGTTTATATTAAAAAAAACTAATGAGCTGGGTGTGTTGGGGGAGGGCAGAGGAGGGGAGTGAAATCATCCCCTCCGCTTTATAAAACATGAGTTTTTTATTGTAACTTTTTATTAGCAGCAATGTTCACTTCGTGAAATACTCTATTGTAGACATTGAGTCCCGTCACAATAAACCTATAATGTTCCGTGCAATTATTTTATTACCGACATCAAGGATCGGATTTCCGCGTTTATTTGTTACGTCTGTGGTTACTGTAAAATATAAATGCGAATCGAAAAGTTATAGTAGGTATTGCCTACATATATACCTACTAATATGCATAAACATACGATATTATTTTAAAGAGTTTTTGGATACAGTATTTCTACATCTATGCCTACATTACAATAAACATATTTGCTTATCTATCTATATTATATTTAAGTACATACAAAAACTTATGAACATCCAAAGAAATTAGATTCTACAAACTTATTGTAGATTATGTAGATAAAGATCGATCTCTTTTCTGTTTTGATTATTATAAAAATGACGTAAAATGAAATAATCGATTGCAAGAATATGGTGCCTAAGTCCCTTTTACTAATCTTTAAATGTTGTTTATTTATTATATAGTATAGGTAGGTATGTAATTGAGTTTACATATACAGCAGCATATTTCATGAATATACATGTATCAAATAGATTCATATTTTATTATCGTTAACATATAATTCCTATGAATGGACTTTGATTGTGTTTATTATTAACTTCACAATGACATTATAATACACCAAACCGCTGTTTTTCACAAATCAAACAAACAGAATACAAAGAGATATGATCCCATGGAACGTAGGGTAACAAAATAACATACAAGAGAAAAGATACACTTCAGTACGAGGAATCAAATAGAAAAGCTATCAATCTTCATCCCCTGACGTGTAGCATACGCCCGCCTACACCCTTCACTAAATCTGTTCTCCTGGTAGACGATCTGTCAAAATATGTATGGGGTGTGAGCCCTTTTCTGGTGTTTCGCATTTGATAGCAATGAAAATAATACACAACATTCGCAGTTCTAAGAGCGGTTATCTAAGATTTAAAAAAAATAATTGTAAACAATAATAATATTTTATCGTTATTTATTTTGTAAAACGTCTTGATAATAAAAGAAAAACATTTTTCAAAGTTTTACTAGTTACTTACTTCCGTTACTTACTAGCGATACTGTATATGTTTCGACTTGCGATAAAACTACTACTACTACTATGAAACATATTATTATTTTGTTATTAATTAATAATACTCGTAATTACTTAACACCGGGCAAGATTTCCCACTTATTTTTCTAAAATATATTATTTTTACCTGATTTATACAGCAAAAATGTGTTGCATTTTTATGTAAGTACTCGTACTACCTATTTCATTTACCGTTTTTATCGAATTACAATAGAAGATTAGCAGAACACAATTTGTGAGGGTCAATTGTGGTTATTTATAAACCTATTAGTGAAATCATTAACAGCATTGGATATTGGTTCTTATAAGCTGCTTTTTAACGGACAATAATTTAATAACAATATCGGCAGAGTGATTATCTATTGTGTAGCCAGAGTACTCTCGGTAGCAATAATTTTATCGGATTCATTGTAAGTATATTACTTACATTTAAATATTATATATAGAATTGTCACATAATATTATAAAGTATTTACATTGTTATTGCTAAAGTAGATTTGAATCAAAAAATAATATTGAGTATACGGGTCAATTATAAAGAAATACTTTTTATGTTAAATAATGTTATATGTAGGTACCTAATAGATATGCATTGTGAATCAAATAATATTGTCATTCAATTACTTGAATCAATGTTAACAATCAAATGAATAAAAGTACATACGTGTAAATATCCTAAGTACGAACCTATCAAACAATCATATCGCGCTCGTTTGCATAAAGTTACTACTGTTCTAGTGATAAATGTGACTTTTTATTCTGAAATATCATTTATAAATTGTAACAAGGTTGCTTTGAATTGTTTCATAGAGAGTGTGCTTATATATTGAATATAATCTGCAAAAAGATGTACTCACAAAGGTATATTATGATTCGGTAATATAACCATAGAAATATAAATACTGTATACTGAATGTCACTGAAATTCAATTAAATTAACTATATAAGAGTAGAATGTGTAGGAATAATATGTGTGGTTGGTTGAATTACTATATAATATATATATTCAGAACCTACATCAATAAAATAGTTTTACATAAATCTAATGATTCGTTTTATCAACAAAACTATGAATTTGAATTTTTATATTTATTTTATTTGTTTTATGATAATTCCCTCATGTAAAACTTTGACCTGAATGACCTGATAGACAGATATTCAAAAAGATATTCAATATCTTGTAAGCAATCATACGTTTCAAAAGTCATATCAAAAATTCCATTTGCTTTAAAGAATGTGGTATTTAATTAAAAAAAAAAGCTTTAAAATAGCAATCACCATTTCGAGGGTTATCTCAAAAGTTCGTAGATCATAAAACCAACCCCATTAACAAATAGTATTGAATTTAAACTTATTTGTTAAACATAACAAAAGTTCGTGGCGGGTAAAACTATAATATAACTTAACCGATACCAAACAAATTTGGATTATTTGATTTAACCTACGACCTCTATCAATACATCTATGAGAATTCGATTCATTTTGACATGGGGTAAATTCGATATGTTACTCGTCCATCTCTTTCTAACACTAGGGCTAATAAATTTGAAAAAATGTTTAAGTATATCTATCTCTTTTTCATTTATACAGTTAAATGATTGATTGAAATAGATTGACACTTATTTGAGATTGTATGTATTAATATTTTTTATTCTTCTTCCTAAATAATAACGGACCGACTCATTTTTTAATGACCAAAGCGTGCTGTCACATATTATCCGTAGGGTGATAGAATTTTATTTCAATAATAATAAATATAACTAATCAATGCATACTGTATTGTAAATGTGTGGAGAAATACAATCTAAAAGGAGTAACAAATTTAAATCTGTTAAGAAGTTATTTATTAATATTAGTTTTTCTATTGAACTTCAAAAATAAAATTATTAGATGAAAACTTTGTCTATTTTCTATTTATAAATTCAGGAATAGTTCTAATAAATTGCTTACGTACTAATATACACATTTTTTATCGTATTCTACACTGAGAAAAATACTAACGATATTTCACAACAAATCACTGGTACGTACTAGTGATGTAACGAATATTCGCATATTTCAAAGTATTCGCATTCGCATTCGTATTCCAAAAAAAAATGCGAATGTTTTGCGAATATTATTTTGGTAATAAAGTATCGGATATACGGTAAAAGTACCGGATACTTACCCGGGACACTCTAGAAAAAGGTACTGCAAGAAAATATTCTTTAAGAAAATTTTGAAATATTTTAAATTCCTATACCATTTTGATAATTCGGCGACGGGGGGGTGTAGAAATTTTAATGTTTGAGCAATTGTAGAAATTTAAGCAAGTCAATATTCGCATTCGCGAATATCCAAAATCACTCATTCGTTACATCACTAGTACGTACTATCAGATTAGGACCAGATATAGTGCATACGATTTACCAATGATTTGTTTGCGAAAAGTAAATATTATAGATTCGTACTCATGAATCGTTTGTACCTACTATATCTGATACCAATGATTCGTTGTGAAATTTCGTTAGTATTTTTCTCAGTGTACCATCCTTAAAGGTTTAAGCGTCAATATTACTGCTGAATGTATGAAAATGCCCATTGATATTTTTTCTGTGTTCCAAAAAAGTAGAAGCTCATGTCTTTAAAACAATATAACTTTTGTAGATTTCCAGTCTTACCAACGTTTAGTTCCTTCAGATCTCAGTTGAAGACATCCATGGTAAACTATGGGTATATAAAAATATTAGTACAAATCTGCCTATGTTCAGTTTATTTTCCCTACCAATGACTGTGCGTGTGATATCCTAAAAGTAGATTGATTGATCGAGTTCATTGATTTTTATAACTGGAAGAGCATCACAGATATCTCTTCTGATTAAAAAGTGAATGTCATTGTTGTACCACAGGGAACAATCCAATGAATGTACTTATACAATAACTACAATACTGTAGTGTGATAATGTGTCACGTGGCCCAGTGGTTATGTACTGGACTATCAGTCAAATTGTTGTCAGTCATATTCCGTTCATGAGAAATAAAAAGCGTCAAATCATAATTTTATATTCATAATCGAGGCAATGTTGTAAGAAGAGCCACATATTATGAATATATTGTATTAGATTCATTGATATTTTTGTCTGTTGAAGATGATTTTCTACACATGTGTAATTTTAAAACACATTTAATTAAGATTATGTTTAGAGTGATAGCCAAGAATAAGCTGGAGAGTTATTTGGAAAATTTCAAACAGATTATCAATAGTCTGATTATATAAGCAAGATCGCGGAAAGGAATTGGATGCAGTATATCCTAGATGTATCTACATCTAGCCACATCTTGTCTCTAGTATTGGAATTAGGCCCTCCTCTTGGACTTTCATAATCCTTTGTTGGATGCAAATTTTTTCCAGGGCAGACCCGTCTCTCTATAAATGTTATTGGACCACCTCGTCTGAGGCCTACTTACGCTTCCGCATCCTGTTCTAAGCCAATTCAGTAACCTATTCGTCCATCTATCATCTCTTAGATATAAATAATTGTAAAGGAGGGCCATTATCAAAAAATAAAACGAAGTTGTTTGAAAAAGAAGAGTAATGATTTTTGTAATTGTTAATTGTTAAAAGCTGTTCTGCTGGCTACCCCACTTGTGGGATATGTCGTGATGGGGTGTGTGTAGTAGTTTTTGTAATTAATTTTATCCTTTATTCTATAATTCGAAAAAAAATCTGACTCAAAGTTTCTGTTGAATACATGACGTGTAATATAGGTTGTGCATCGTCTACGTAGCTATATTCATCATTTTTGTAATTTTAAACAATTCGAATGAAATAGAACTCTGGTTGTATCAAACTCTGTGTGGTGCTTTTTTTTAACTAAAATTTCTACAAGCTCATTTATTTTATTTTATTTATTGGTAAAAAGTACAAAACAGACAACAACTATAATATGGTTAGCAAAAATAAAAATAAGCCGTTCATAACTCAGATGTTATCCACAAACATATACCACAGTTTATCCACAAACATATACCTCAGCTGTTATCCACAAACATATACCATATATATAGTCGGCCGGTGTGGCGCGGAGGTAACGCACTTGCCTTTGAGTCACGAGGTCCCGGGTTCGATTCCCGGCCAGGGCAAAGTGAAGAATGACCTTTTTCAAATTGTCATGGGTCTGGGTGTTACATGTATATGTGTGTAGTGCATTGTATATGTATGTATCGTCGTGTTAGTACCCATAATACAAGATTCATCCTAGTTTGGGACTAGCTCGATCTGTGTGAATTGTCTATGTCTTGTCTATAACAGTTAAGTCAATTATTTAAATATCGCACAAGCAGCCATCGCTAACACACAAAAATATAGTTTAAAACATATTATAAGTACAAATAAAAACTATTAATAAAAGATAGAAGAAAAGTAAATATACAAAATCCTGTAATGTTTGAAAAAGATGGAATATTGAAAAAAAAAATTGTAATATTATGTTCTATTACACGAAACCGTCAGCAATGCTTGTTGAATCCATACCTTTACTTGTTACAGTACCACACAGAATACGCAGTGAGATATACGACGTGAGAGTTTCTGCACAAAATCATAACATGGAGTGCCCGCATCAAATATTATTGGAAACATTTATGCATTAGAAAACCATTTCTATAAATTATTATTATTATTGTATTATTATGTTACAATATAAAATAATACTCGTACATACATAATATCAAATATTCCGTAAGTACCTACCTACATTGCGTTATAACGGTTTTCAAATACATAATTTCAATACAAATTTTCCCACACTTACGTAGGTACCATACTTTATAATTCAATCAACACTTGCTATAAAATTATTGTCTAATTGAAAACATTATTTAAAAAAAATAAACATTGTTATAAAAGTAGAATCATATTGAGAACATATTTTCTGGTAATGATGTCATACTTTTTTTAAATTTGAAAGTTTTTAAAATAAGATATCAATATACTAGGTATAGGTACAATACTCATTGTGGGTTTCATTTAAACTTTTATTCCCGCCGTCAAAAAATATTGCCATAAAATATACAAAACGAAGCATTAATATTTATACCAATTGATATCGTTTCAATTGAAGAAAATATTTTTAATAATACACTGATATTCTTATTAAGAAGTTTTATATAACATTGATTTCTATTCCAGTGACAATTCACTTGCTCGTAATAACAATTTCTAACCTATTTTGAATGTCGAAATATTAATAATATGTATGTACAAATTTATTGAACGAATGGATCCTGGAATTATTTAAAAAAATATATATAATCAAAACGACATGAAAACCGTTGCGTTAAATCATGTGACTTTATAAACCCTATTGAATCCCATAACACCTTTGCAATATTCCCGTCACCCACAATGGTCTGTTTATGTTATGGCCTTACCACTAAATAATAAAGGGCACAAGCTTTGATGCTTAGGGTCATCGTTGCATAATAATATATCTGTTTTCTATCAAACATCAATACCTACGCTTGTATTGTGATTGCAACACGAGTGCAATTAAGATTGTATTGTTATTTTATCAAATATTTTTGCATTGATTTATAAATCCATGTATTATAACAATATACTACATACATAAATATTCATATTGAGTTTGCAGAACAAACACCTATAATATTGTAGATGGCAGTGGTTAGCAGATAAATAATAATTCATATTAAATACTCACACATAATTATTATGTATGTTATATTTATTTAATTATTTTATTCTTCTTGCACATCATCATACACATAACAAAGTAAAAAAGCAGTTTACGTAAAAAAAGAATGTGATGATATGCAGTGGCGAGATTATCACTTTATAGTGATTTCTTCCATCTAACCACGAGTAGGTTATATCGAGTAGGTGATTCGCGATACTATGCGTTACTCATACTATGCGACTCTGAATAACACCTAGGTATACGTGAAGCTGCCATTGTAGTCTGTAAAAAGAGAATTTCGACGAAACCTTTGGCATGACTCCTGGTAGCTTAATTGGACAAATCACACCTTGTGAAAAGGGTGGGTTGCGGAATCAAAACTCGTTAGGGCACTATCAAATAAGGTGACGTTATCTTTTCTAAACCTTACGTGAGAGTTTCATGTGTTAAATTTAAGTAGGTACATAATTATTTGAACCTCATACAAAAGTTATTTGTGAAAATAACATCGATAAACTTACATATGTAATTGAAGAAAATATTTTTATTATTGTTTGAACTTACTTTTATGTACTTTTTATGTCTGTTTTATATTTTATATATGTTAAAGGCTAACGCCGTATATCGAAATAAATAAATAAATTAAAAATAAATAAATAAAATAATATGTGACTTATAGGTACATCGATAATCAACTCTGTACAGCGTCTAGAGGCACATACACACATTATAAAGAAAATATATTTTTAACGAAGTAAAGTGTAGATTTAGTTAATTATTTCATAGACTAACTATGAAATCATAGATACTCCGGAAAACTATTACGTGTTTAATTATAATTAAACACATAATAATTATGTAAGAAACATTACCTTAAATGTACTTAATGAAGTTCAATTTAGTAAATTGTACTTATATTATATTTTAAGAATGGTACTCCTGGTTCAAATTCTTAAATAATGTGCAGTTGTCAATCTTAATAATAAAAACCATTACCACTCATTCTGAGGCTATGTTGAGCGAGGGAAGTTTAATTGATATGAGAAGGGTGGAATTGTTATTTAGTGTTAATTTAATTTATGAAAATACAAGCAATACATAACTTTATTTTTTTCACTGAGATTAATATAATATCGTCAATCCACACAAAATAAAACAATATTATAATAACGAAGCCAAATAGTAGTACCTACCTAATCTACCTACCATCAAATCAATACATAAAATCTTTATTTGAAATTAAAAATTAAATTACATTTATGATAATTTCCTTCGAAAAAGCACTTAGGTACAAACTGGTATGCGTGACTATGAAATTATCGAAAAAAAACGTTAAAAACCTTGTTCAATATTCATCTTTTTACTACATAAACGATACACAAATGTGTATAATTTTTATGTTTACAAAAAAAATTGTAATGATACAATAATTATATAAATGCATGCATCATGCCTATTTGGATAATATAAGTATGCAGTTTTATTATTTAGTTACCTAGTAGTAGGTACGTTTTTCCTCTATTTGTTGAATATAAGCATTTATTGAATTCAATGAAAAAAAAACATGTGTAAAAATTTGTATATTTTTATGTGCCTATGAACAATGAATATTTCCCTATATTTATATTGTATTGACCAATAAATTATATTTGGACATATCTCTGTAATCGACATTGTCCAATATGGAATAAAAAAAACAGTCAATTGTTATCAAATAATAAACCGTTTCCGACCAGTTCATATTACCAAATATCCCCCGAATTGGCTGAATTGTATAAGATTAGTAGGTACAGAGGGGAGGTCGGGGCATTATTGGATATTGTGTTTCATGATGCCTCTTTTTATCATATTTTTGTGTGAAGCGTGGCTTACATTCAATAGACATTATTGTGGTCAGCATTGTTGAACATTTGTTGTTAATTTTGTGGGTAAGTGGGAATAAAGAATGGCAAATAATGTTGGAATTATGAGGGAATATTAAGTAAATAATATTATTCTTTATGGTAAACCAAAGATCTACTTATATAAAGTACCCACTTGGTGTTTGTGAACTTTAAAGTGCATGATAAAAATAATGTTCATTCAATGAAAGAGTGAATATAATCGTACACCAATATTAACATAAGCGGTTTAACTGATAGTTAATATATTTTACCTGGTTACACTGAGAAAAAGTACCCATGATTCGTTGTGAAATTTCGTTAGTATTTTTCTCAGTGTATAAAATTGCAACTGAACTATTTTCATCACAGGTACATTGTGATAATGGTGAATATACCATTATATATTATATCTACTTAAATTAACATTTATAAAACTGTTGTGTGCTAATTTCCATTTGAATATTAATCCTTGGAATATTATTTTGAATGACGTCATTCAAATATCCACTCTAAACATACATAATATTATATATAGGATACCTATAAGTACCTAACCTATTAACCTTCATAAAAAATATATATAGGCATTTATTATGTTTTGAGAGTGTAATGAAAAACTATACTTTGTTGAATATGTACAAATACATATTATTATGTCAGATGTACGAGTATTTATGACCTTACAGTACCCATAATATTATTATATGTAGGTAGGTATATCTGGTATATGGATGCCTTTGAGTCACACTACTCACACTCCCCTTCATCGAGCAAACGCAACGCATCACTCCGATATCTGATTCCATCCCATTGTCAGATAATAATGTATACTAAAACAAAGATCATCCTATTGTTCTATAATAATCTACGGACTTATCAAACTGTCAATCAACTGCAACCCCATGCAATGTAATTTCAATAGTTGCATGGTACCTACATACCTATCTACCTAATTCATTCACATTATTCAAATCGTGTTATTTATGTAAGTATCATTAAAATCTCATGTAAGATTCTGCCAGTATATGTTCATAATATTTAAAAAAATAGTTTGTAATCAAGTCATCTATGTACCTACTCATAAAAAGATACGTTAAGAAAGTTGGAAAATAAAAAGAAAAAAAGTATGGAAAGAAATCACTGTCCAATACGGCTCAAAATAGCTCAGAATAGAAAACATTACAAAATATCTCAGAATAAAAAGATCTGGTATGGTGATTGAGAAAATAAAAAAAATATGAAAATCTGAATTCTTAGATACTTACATGTGGTGAATTATTATAAATTATAATTATACCTATGAAATATGGGTTAGTTGGAAGATATCACGCTTCTGCGATTAACTCGCCCACTGCGCAAAATTATGTGTTCAGTACCTAGTAATGATTTCATGTTTTTTTTCTATTGTATACTATTTTCGTGCAATTAAGATTTTTATTATTAAATATGTATATTACTCATTGAAATTTTATACCCGAATTTCCCATCGATTCCTTAACATGACTTGAACTCATCAATCAGAAATATCCTCTGCCTGTACGTCTGTACCTATATGTGTATCTATCTGATAGCTGCCGTGCGCCCCTTGCAGTCAATGACTAATCACCCGTCCCCTTTGTTTCTACCGGGGACCAATGCCTACCTAGTCTTACTACGAGTAATATCGCTAACATCTAATTACTGTGGGAACTATGTAGATAGGAACAATAGTCTGATCTATTAACATAATTAATGTGTCTGAATTAATTTATGTATCTTCTCGAACCCCAAACAATATTAACACACACACACACACCAATATTTAGCTCTCAAATTAACAACTTAACGTTATCTAATAACATATAGAAAGTATAAGATGACAATTTCCATGAAGACAAACATTCGCGAAGTTTGAGAAAAATTGAAAACTTAATCGTTCATATTTCATACTACGGAAACTTTGCAAAGCTTATAAGGGGTGTTTCATATTGTTTTTCGTTTTTTGTTTGACCGTTGCGCGCCAACCACAGACAGTGGAGGGCGGAGAGTGATCTCAAATTTTTGGTGGATTTTTTAAGTTTAGGAGTAATGGAAATCTTCATGGGCCCGCAGCGCGCATTTTACGTGCGAGCGTTTTATAAAAACATCGATTTGTACACTATTGTTCGACATCTCTACAGGACATACTTTCATTTAACCACTATAAGAAATGGGCCGAGTGCAAATTTAATCAAGCATTGGATGCGAAAGTTTGAACAGACTGGAAACATAATGCTGGATAAATTTGGGCGCAAAAGGACATCGAGGATGAGCACGAATGCCGACCGCGTTCGCCAGTCTGTTATTCACGACAGTCAAGCAGCTTCTCTAAATTTGAACAAATTCACGGTTCATCGCATTATTTGCGATATTGCCATATGATCAAGATATTACTGTCTGCAGAAATGCAAAATCAGATCGGCTACAACTACAACACATTTTTCCAACAAGATGGAGCCACTTCTCATGTTACAAGTGACTCCCTAGCTGCTCTTCACGAATTATTCCCTGAAAAAGTTATAAGTCGTCGAGGAGACATCTACTGGCTACCGAGGAGTCCAGTTTTAACACATGCTGGTTTTTTCCTATAGAGCTACTTCAAAAGTAAAGTTTACAACCCATTGTCACTCAACCCGGATGTTTTAAAGCAAAGAATCACAGACGAAATTAACGCTTTTTCAAGAGCGGTGCTCCAGCGAGTGATTGAAAATTTTGGTGCCAAGCTAAACAAGGGTGAAGAAGTGGATGATGCACACTTACAAACGGCTTTTTTTCACAAATAAAATTTAAAAACCTGCTCTTAAATTTAACAGTGATTATTCCAAGTTTGAACGAATTCTGATGTTAAATTTTGAAGTATCAAAAAAGAAAAACAATCTGAGACACCCTATATATAAACTTTTTGTTGAAAGAGTATACCTACATAAAGAAATTTGTTCAGCGTCGTATACGTCTAGAAATAATTAGTTTTTTTAGGAATCGGAAAAATGTATCAAACATGTTTGGGAGGATTGATATAGGTACATGCGATACAAGTAAACAATAACAATTGAAAATATATATCATTCTATAAGATCTATTTAAAATGAGAATAAATAAATTTGAATATATAAATACTAATTACCTAAACGATAAAAATATTACTTCAAAAAAGATAGTTCAGCTTATACACATAGTATGGATGAATTAAATTTGGATTTATTTTCAAAATTAACATATAAGTTGATTTATTTAAAAAAATATATAGATACCTATTATTCGTCACTACCTTATATTTTATATAATGGCTAATGATTTTAAACCGCAATACAGTATAATAGACTATTTTCCCACGTTAACATAATAATTAAGGTCAATACTTGATATCTCAATCATTATAAAATTAATCCCCTTAACCAATATCCTTATCATCCCCCACATCTTACACTACAAGGGATGCAACTTTACAGAAACATATTTCAATCGGAAATAACCGTAATATCATTATATGTGTTGTTCACTGGAAAGTCAAATAAAACCCTCGCCATGAAAAATATAACAATATTATTTTTATCCTGTGGCGCATTATCTTCGTGAGAGATCTATTGACTGAGTATTGTAAAAACTATTACGTAACTTTCTTATAATTTTATGATAAATAATAAATAGCCCACAAAGTTATCATAAATTTTAGATAAAATGAAGGGTGACTAATTAACTCATGTATAATATTTTAAACTAATGAATATTTATGCATGTTGAATGTTCATATTCCTAAGTGTAGAATCTTTATATATAGCATACAAATACTTTGTTTCATTTTTTGTACTTCTTCTGAAGAAATTTTACTATGTTTTTATTCAATCAACACAGTTCGAATTCAGTTTTAGTATCTCAATGCTATACATAATATTTTTATCTCTCCAATAATAAAATGGTGAGATAACACTATAGCATCTATTATACCTGGCATATTATTATGATTATCATTTCTTCTTCACATTTGTAGTAAGTACATAATATAATAATTATCCACCCCCTACTCTTTGAGATTAGAGAGATGAGGAAGCTTAACTCTTCCTTATCTTTTAATGGGAGGTTTGATATTACAACCCCTACTCTTACTAGTTGTAATTATAACCATTATCTAGACATTAAACGCATTATTTCTATGCTTAGATTATTTTTATCTCATTGATCTATAGCACGCTTATCTAGAAACTCCATATACCTACCTACCTAGTACTGAGTACAGAAAAATCATATATTTTTTAGTAAATAGTCATGTCATTGATACAGCTCTTAGATTATTAAGAATAAATTTTAATTAAATCAATCAAAATCTTAATTGATAAGAGTAAGAATGGCCAATCGGAAGCAATAAAAAGCGTCGCAACGCTTACAAATAGGCTAACATAAATTATCACTTTCGGTGTCCATGGGAAACCTTCACCAATCCCGCCATTCTCACCACCATATCAATCTTTATAAACACCTTGAAGTTTCAGAGAAAAGTTCTCGGTTACATTACTTTTCGTATAAATTTACCGTATTGAGAAGAATATTCTAAAACCATTGTCATATGCATTTGAAAAGATTTTAGGTATTGCACAGTTCTACACAATTTGATACTCACACCAAAACTATACTGCCATTTTAAGTTTAATTTGAAATATAGTTTCTTTAGGTTTTCAAATACCTATTAAAAAAATATATCTGCACGCAGTGTGTACAATAACTATGAATCTTCATTACCAAACCAATATAATTATACGGCTACTACTGTTCACTGCTAAACATAAGCCTCCCCAATATTTCTCAAGGTATCTCTGTTCTTGGCCTTCTGTAACCACTCATCAGCAATTCTTCTAATGTCGTCAGACCACCGTGTCAGAGATCTCCATCTTCTTGTCTTATCTCCCCTCCACTCCACTGTCTTTTTGTCCATCTCTGATCTTTGAATCTTGATGCCGCACAATATAGACCATTAAAGGTCACGTGGTCTTGTCTATGGATTTGCTTTTGCTTGGGGGGCAAACAGTCAGATTGCGCAAATCATCCTTGTAGGATGTTATGCCATAAGAGAAAAAAAAGAAAGTCAGACGACAAAATAATAACAAAATCGACACTGACAGTTTTTTTGATTATTAGGTATTCTTTAGGCGTTCCACCTAGTATTACACCGTAATCGTCTGTTGTGTTGGGATGCCTGATGCCCCTCAATGATTTTTCTGTGACGTCATCCTTTAATGGTCTATTAGTGAACAAATGCTAAATATGTTTTTACGGGTTTACACACCTATATAGAAGATTAAAAGGAAGGTAAATATCTCCGAATATAGTACCTACACTGTTTTATATTATAGTATAGAGTGTAAAATAAGTAAGTAAATTTGTTTGTTTGTCGAAAGGGCTGAGGATTGTTCTCCCCCAATTGTTTAATTTTCAATTTATTCTCACTCGAATAAATAACCATTTGATTCTCATTGTAAACGTTGTCGCCATTTTGAAGGCAATTTTATAAACATTGTGTACCATGTAATGTGTTGCCAACCAAGGAACGTAAAACTTTTTAACAAATGAAATTTACTGACGTCACAAGCTAATGAAGTGTCGAATTTGGTATCTATAAGTATTATTTAGAATACGGTTGGAATTCGCGCGATTCGAGATTAGCAAAACATTTATTTTCATGGGATATCGACGTACATGAACAAGAAACTGCGTGATATTGAAAAAGCATTTATTTACTCAGACATCTCAGGAGTTGAGGACTCCTATTTATCTGGATTTGCAGATACTTCTATTTATCTAACTTCTTCCCAAAGGGATGACCGATGAAAGCTGCCCCGAACGAATATTGTACAAAAACAACCAACGTAAAAAGTATGTAAGGCTAAATCAACACGGAGTTCCATGCTCTCTGCCTTCCACATAATATGGGGTACGATGCGGCATAAAGGAAGAGTATGTACATATATTACAGTATTCTGTTCCAATTTTCATTTTCTATCGCATTCATTAGGATATATAAATACTATTTTCTATGTCTATAATTGGGATATATAGATACAGGAAATATTTTATTATTATATTATTTCTGACAACATAAGAGTAGATATGATACTAGACAATTAATAAATCTTGGGACATTACATAAAAGAGAAAATGAATGAAAAACTAATAAGTTAAGTAATTAAATTAATAATTAGACTGAATCGATTAGGTAGAAAAAAGCTGTAAATTATATATTTTGCTGAAAAATCTCAAATAGAAACAAAATAAATGACTACATTTATATTATGTTTTATTGTTTTGTAGTTGACTATATCTGGTGAGTCTACAAAACGCTTTGAACATCATGCACCCCATCAACAAACAATCCTTCCCATCCTACTCCAGGCACACTACACTATACAGCACATTGTATTGAAGATACGATTAGGTTTGTATTCATTCATATTATTATTATCAGCTACTAATCGCTTATGTTTGACGATATATCGCAATGCCAACTCAAACAAAAAACACCCACCTAACAACATAACTATGTATAGGTATAGTACATACAAAATGCTTCCGTTCATCTCAACGAGTTATCAACTTCTAACATTACAAAGGGAAAACAAATAGAAAATGAAAACGTATGTCTTTATACTCGTACATTTGTAGGTAGGTAGGTGTCACTAATATAAAAAATAATACCCAGACACGCGTGCTCAATGCTTGTTCTATTCTCAATTTACCTATATAATAATATATTGTATTCAAACATTATTTTTTTATTACGTGTAGTCCCCAGCATATAATAGTGTCCTGTCAAGGCAGATACTCTTTGAACAAGTAAGATATCCACAATTCACCGATGGTGTATGCCACCCATTCTGAATGATTTATAGCATAAAAAAGACGATCTGTTTTGGCGATTCCCCGCAGTTAGTTCACTGGCTACCCTATAGGTATGTAGGAAATGCCGCGATGATAATTATGAATGAATGAATTTTATCTTCAAATAGATAAGTATTACACTACTTTCTTCCTCTTTTTCTCTTTCCTCTCGTGATTTCAAGGCAGAAATATGTACCTTCATATCAGCATTGAATTAGCTAAAAACTCCTCAGCATACATAATTTTCAGTCTTGTGACTATACCATAAAAAATGCACTTTAAGAAAATATCTCCTCAAACAAAGTGATTATTTTTCTTAGGTACTAGATTTGATAACACGCTAGATATTATTATAAGTACGTACGTAATAAAATATTTCTACAATTAAAAGATGAATAGATTCTAAATATGTTTTATTACATCGACTATCACTCCCCCTTCTACTATTAATATATTATACCTATGTAACTAATAATATATTTATTTATCAATTGTAACTACTTACAATATAATATGTAGAATAATATATCTCTGTGAGTGGGTACCTACCTACTGTGTACACTGCATTCACAGAATAAATATTTAAATAATATTTATGTCACACAATGGGCCAATATGTAAATACTCTCAGTAAACTAATTCCGATTCCTGCACTGAACGCATTATACTTTGAAAAGTCCCATGAATAAAAAACGCATTAGTTGAATAAGTTTATAAAACATATTACTAGACTATCAACAATATACGAATGTGATTTAACTCAATGAACATACATACCTAAGTATTGTGTAGTACCTACGTAACTTGGTTCGTTTTATTTGCTCAGTATCCTTTCGGCCTCGTTCTATCATGTCTAATAAAGGTAATACATATTTGTTTTGATTTTTTGTCATGCATAATTTTTTTTACTTCTATTATACTCCTTCACAGGCCACAATATGCTTGTGTCGAGAAAGCTGGACAGATCGTCAAGAATGACCAGTACATGATATTCTCAAATTAAAATAGTGTTTTGCGAAATTTTATATGAATTTTAATTTTACACATACATAGATTCCTAGGTAGGCGTATAAAATTAAAAGTATATAATAGATACTTAAGGTGTTCATTTATGTATCATGATTATGAAAATATTATGACTTTTATTACAAAACAGCCCTTTAGTTTTAAATCAACAAATAGGGGTAGGTGTGCAAAGTACTTATACTAGTTATCTATATTTATCAGATGATACAAGCTGAATAGAAATGGTGGGTTTACAAATTAATGATTGTTCACACAGTAACTCAAATTAGTGTATATTACAGGATCATAAAAATCAAAACAAATATCATTCAATCACGCGAAATAAATATAGCGCAAGTTATTTTCACACGAATGCAACAACTACACCTAGAAATATTATTTAAGGGTAGTTTTTCTACTAGATGACTAATTTAATGTTCAATTTTAAATTATAAAAAAATTTTTTTTTTTGTACTGGAACATTTTTTTCCTCACTAGTGGACACTTATTTTTTGTGTGGCAAATAATATCAAAATAAATTAACGGGTTTGCTACACTTTCGACGAAACTCCGAGACGACCGCTGCGCTCGGCCTCTTCTGCTGTCAACAAACTCGTGAAACCCAATATGGCGAACACCTCCAAATTTGCAGAAAGGAGCTTCAGAGCCGCCGCGCCATCCGCCTGGAACAGACTGCCCACAGATCTGAGGGTGAATCAGTCCACAACCACGTTTAGAACCAAGTTGAAAACACTACTGTTCGGGAGAAGTCACGGCGCCCTTGAGATGGTCACGGATCATTAAACGGCGCCACATATAAATAGTCCGATTATTATTATTATTTCATTAATTTTTAACATAAGTATAATATATTCATATATTTTTTTATTGTTAAATATTTTATTAATGGCTTTAGCCTATGTTGCTGAAATAAATAAATAGAAATAAATGAATAAATAAGTTTAAATGATAATAATAATGAATGATGGAAAATATTGCAAAAAAACGATAAAGCCATCTTGGGTGTATTGAATTAGCTTTCGTTTTATTATAAACTAATGCATTGTTTTTAATATGTACCGTGAATAATAAAATAAATAAATACTCTCGTTTTTGAAATTTGCATTCAAATTAATTTTTTCATTTGGAACTTACGTGGTTTTCATATTAAGTATTTCTACATAAAGTGGCATTCACATTGCTTCACTTTGGATGATCATCCAGAGTGTCAGGGTCAAACCTGTTCATCGAAAGTGAACACGCCTGTTCACATTTGTTCATCCTATGCTTTCACTGCCATGTCAACACTCTCAGTCATGTTGTATGTAGTTTGACGTATTTTCGTATAAAAATAATTAAACAAATTCAAAAATGAAAAATAACACTTAAAATAAATTAATATAGCTCTCGACTGCATAATAATTTTGTACATGATTCTAACATTCAATACAAATTCATAGAGAATAAAACAAATAATAAGATAAAACTTGTTTATGGTCGTTTCAGTGAAAGGACCTTTCATCAAAATTATGACGAGTGGTAATCTCTTTCCTCCGTCATCGCTAGTGATCACTATTGATGAAACGCCCGTTCACACCTATTCATTTTGGAGGATCATCCGGAGTGATCACTGTGAACAAATGTGAATGACCCTTTATATTTGGTGTTTTTAGTAAAATTGATAATTATCTTTTATCATAACTGAATATATATTATAAATGTATGTTATTTTATGCATTGGTATATCTTAAAGTTTCCTAAAGCTATATTAAGTTTGCTAATGGAATGCGAGATGCATAGTCGGTGTATTATGAATAAGGTATAGAATAACAGGTAGACTAGTATAGTATACATTTATTATAATTGAATGAAATTACTATTCTACTACAAGAAATCATACCTACCTACTATTAAGATAAATGTTTTGGGAATCCACAAATATCGAGTGATTTATGTATGGGATGTGTAACATTTTCTTATTGTACTTTGACTGTTAAAACTGTGGCTCGAGTGTTTTTCGCTCTTGCGAACAAGACTATCATCACTTTGATTTCACATATCCCAAACCGTAATATCTATTTTGTTTCTTTTCATTTCTTATAGGTAGGTATTGTAATTATTTCAGGAATGAAAATAAAGAAGGTAAAAATCTATATGTTTAAAACGATATTTTTTAGTAGTGTAAAACATATGTGCAACAGAGGATCTAAGAATCTGAACTATCATGAAATCTCCTGTAACTAGGGCAACCAGTGGATTAACTACCTTTTTTATTTATCAGCTGGGATTACAGTAGGTATAAACCTATGCTCCGATTACACACCTAGCTATATTTTACATCAGTGCCGAAAGTATAATTTTTGTATTAAAAAATGGTAATAGAATGTTATAGAACCTGTGAAATAGTTTAGCCTTAATCTTATCTGCTGTAGTGGGTACATTATTATTATTATATTTGTCTATATTATACACAGGTATGGCATATCCTCCGGCACAGTGAGTGTGTGTTACAGTATTCATATTACAATAATTTACAATACAATTATTAATAATACATTTATTTAATTACACACTGAATGACAGCTTGCTGCTCTCTGTTTGTTTTACAATTCAAATTATTATAAACTCTACGGTGTAGGTCTGGACTACTACAATTCTAGGAATGTTCATACTATATAATATAACTATAGCAATAACCTGCCTTTATATTTATATAAACTTAAATTTTGTAAGTTTATATAAATATAAAGGCAGGTTTAAAGATTTAACGTCATATTATCTGAGTAACTACATGTTTGTAAAATAGCCGACAGCTCATTTCTCAGAAAAAAAGACAACTCTGCCAACATGTTGTTAGACGGTGAGATATTATTAGACAGATCCTGATGTCCAATAATAGAAGAAGAAGGATGAGATCAATGGATCCAATAATGATCTTTGTACTCCCAATGTACTCCTTAACTTTTGAGATATCAATACTGTTTTTTAAATTAATTACCAAACTTGAATGAATGAAAACTATTTCAGATGTTTTTGGGTAGACTAAAAACCCAAATTCGTATAATAAAATATATTCAGCGTAAGTAAATTAATGTTTCGTATAATAAGAGCGTGTTTTTTATTATAAAAGTTTATGTACCTATTTATTTTACGGATTTAATGGAAAATAAACAATTATCCTTTGTTTATCGTAGAATATACATAACACTTTGTAATAGAGATCTTCTTTTCTTCTCCATAGATAATAAAAAACATAACTACCTAATCCTTTTTCTCATACATGTATAATGATATTGATAACACAAACTTTTTTTTTCGTATTTTAAATAGAGTACTGCAACCATCTCATTGTTTTCAAATTAAAAGATTGATGAATAGTTTTTTTGTATACATGCTTAACGTTATTAACAATTGAATTCAGAAGAATGCACACACTACACAGTCCTAATATAAAACAATTTATTTACAATGATAGTACCGAAACTCGTGAATGAAAATATACGTCATATTGATGCGACATAAGGTTTTTTGAAAACTATACTACCAAACTACCTTTTTTCGCAACACCAAGCATTCGCGTATTATTATGAATATGTACTTACTACTTATTACATCTGCAATCTTTTATTCTGTTCATGTTCTCCTGTTATCGTCACATACACAATGTGTTTACGATTTTACATCATTTAAGACGTTCTGATTGTACAGCATCTATATTCAATAATAAACAGGTGAATCTATAAAAATATAGATACTACAAGAGCCTGAAGGTACATGACACACGTTATATTATTATAAATAATACCCGATGTCTATAAATAATATCCCATTGTAAATAATTTGATATGTTTTATAGAAATAACCGTGTGAACCTCTTGTTCTTAATTCGCTTTGTACCTGTAAGTAATAGATGTATTCTATTGATATCCTTAAGACCATTTATTCCATTTAAAGTCCATTATTCAAGTGAAAGTTTCTATTGAAATAGGGTTGTGTACTGTGTGCTATACTTAACAGATTTATTTCGTTAATTAAAATTTATTTATTTATTCTCTGTATATTCTTTATGTTAAAGTTAAGGGTTGACTAGAAGACGTTGCTAAGCAACAAGTCCGCCTTTTGGCCTTATTTTGTTAACTGTCACGTTTTGTAATGTTGAGTATTATTGTACAATATGTATTTGTGTAAAATTATGGCCAATAAAGATTTATTTATTTATATTCCTGAAATTTATACATCCCTGCATTATAATCACGGTCTTTGTGTGATGGTCTAGTTAGTAGATCCACTGCGTCCAATGACATAAGTGACATGCAAGAAAACTCAATAATTATTTCACATAAATCAATGGCATTTTCTGGAATTTAATGTCTAAATAACATAGGTGAATAATCTCTATAACTATACTTACCTACAAAATGGAAAAATAAAATAAAGCTATAACAATTATATATGTTAATGTATAAAGGTTTCCAATTTACGAATTAAAAATTACTTTTAGGATTACACTGGCATCTATACCTAATATGATATTGATAATAGTATCCCTTGAAATACATAAAGATATCTATTAGATCCCTAGTGCATGTAATAAAACAGAAGTTATTTTTTAATTACTGATTGTTACAACATAGTAGTTACACAGCAAAGGTGTCTCTAGTTGTAGTCGTATCGGTCCTTGTCCTAGTCCTGAATAAGTATCCCGGTCCCGGTGGTCGTCCTGCGGGTCATTATGCCTTCAAACCATCATAGGTAATATTACATATCTAAATATCGTTTGAAATTGTAATTATTATATACATCGCATTCATCGAATCATTCCTGATTCAAAAGTTAGCTGCAACGTTTATTCATACCAAAATAAATAAAACTGACTTAATTACAAATATTTCAATTCATATTCTATATTTTCAAGTGTAACTTTGTGGAAATGCATTATAAAAGATAATATTTAAATTAAATCAAACACTGTTTCATTCCACTATGAGAATTCTCATAGTGGAATGAAACAGTGTTTGATTTAATTGAAATATTATCTTTTACTTCAATTAAATAACGGCGAAGCCTAGGTTTAAATTGTATTTACAGATTTTTTATACTAGATACAATATTCTATAAATATTTTTAAGGTTCAAACCATATGAGATAAGTATGATATTGTATTTCTGAAAATATGTTAGTTTAAACAAATCAATAGAGCACAGCTATTTTAGATTACTTAAAAACATTAAATAACTATCAAACGTTCTAATTGCGTATATGTTGCCAGTAATTACCTATACCTATATATACGGATTTTTATTTATACTATGTAATATCTTTATAGTGTTATATATATATTGATCCTATTTAATAATATCTCTCTCGCTGTATAAGGATAAGACATAAAGAAATATTAAAATTCCTTACGCATATTATTTTCTCAAATTACACATGGAGAATTGAGTAAGTTAGTGTTTACCATGATATACTTGGCATAAAAGTACCTACCTACCGATATAATAATATCTAGGTTTAATTATAGGTTTAGATTACTGAAGCATTTCATTAAACGTTTAGTTCCTTTCCACAGTAGCAATAGATTTATTGATGTCCATACCACAACAATTATTAATATGTTACCTGCATATATCACTTACACAGCGGTGGACTTCTTGAATACGCGTATGTATAGATATAGGTAGGTATATATCATACACTACTTATGTATAGATACAGTAGATACTAAGTCAGACTAGTGCTACAAAAATTGTCAAAAACTATTAAAGTAATTAACATTTTTCCTATGTTTGAATTTGTTTGCAAAGCCTAAAAGTCATTTACCAATATCATCTTAATTAAAGTACACGAATAATACACGGCGAATTCGTATTGATCTAAACAAATTTTTTTCATTTAACCGCCACTATGTCATCTCAAAACTAAAATGACTTAGTGCATTTTGGTTGTATACCCTCGATATTATCATGGTATATCCCACAAAAGGGATAGTCAGCGGACCAGCTGCATGATATAAGCTGTCCTTTTCGTGTGTACCAACAAAAAAATAAGACATTCAGGATGGGTGGCAAACCTCATCGCTGAATTTGAGATGTAAAATACATTTATTCTCTCTCTTTCTCTCTCTCTCTCTCTCTCTCTCTCTCTCTCTCTCTCTCTCTCTCTCTCTCTCTCTCTCTCTCTCTCTCTCTCTCTCTCTTTCTGGCATTACACTCAATACATGAGAGATGCTGCCATTATCAAATCAATGGTATATTTATTGCTTCGAACACCTGTAACAATACTAATAATAAACATTTTATTGTTAAAATAAATTTGTAGAAACGGAGGCAATTTATTCCAGTAAACTTAAACAATCAGCTTTGCAGAGATGTTCTATGCACCTGAGTAATTTACATGAACAAATAAAATCACAATAATTAAGATAAGTAGCATTTAGCTATCTGAATTATACATCATCAATTAGTTATAATTACATATATTACATGTACCTATTCGCAAAAAATGTATAAGTATTACTATCGCGAAGCCTTTCTGCTGTTTATGCAAGTTTGTACGAACATAATGTTAAATTCTTATTCATATCACATCATCTTACACACCTTCGCTTATCTTAGTATCACGTCCCTATACATATTATAGGTACCTACTACCTAACCTTCTGTAATGCCACGCGTTCCGGGCAGATGTTTTGTTTTGTTGTCATCTAGAAGCAGATCAACTGAGTAGGTCCACCCGTAAAGCAGATTGTCTGGAATGATAAAATTATATCACTGTATTATGAATCTCAGCTGTCTTGTGTTTCTTCAATAAATTTAAAGATGATTTTTAGCTGATAGTCATCAAACCTATTCAGTTTAAATATTATTATATTGCTATTAATTATTTTTAAAAACGACGTCAGACACAAATGAACATTAATATCTATTGATTGTAGATGCATATTACTATTATACAATGTTGTGTATAATACCTACTGTATTTTAAAACTATTTAATTCTAAATGAGATAGTTTTAAATCTAATTGTAGAATTATGGACTTCAGAAGGGAATCGTGATCCGGGTCTCACTGACTACCTAACCCTCTTTCATGTATAAGTTAATCAATTTGAGTTCATAATAAAACTGATATCTCTTTGAAAATAGGTAAACCTATGACATTTTTTTAAGAAATATCTATTGTGTAAAATATACCTATATGTTTTTAAGTATAACACAAGGCACATTGCACTATATAATATTATTATTATATAAAATGCTTTATTATTATTAATTTGTATTATTATTTTAAAATGTACAATGAGGATAAGCTATGCACTTGCATTTATGTCTCCATTCAGATTCAAGAAGAGAAGACAATATCATTCAAGACAGCTAACAGCCTTATCTGAAGACTAAGACAATGGCAGTTCCATTGACACGGCAACCTGATACTCATTCGTGTGCCTACAGATTGATCACATCACATCACTGCTATGCTTGTACTAACATACATTGTAAGTTACATACACACATTACATCGTCCTATTGTCTCACCACATTCTACACTAACATAAAAGCAAATCTTATAACTACACTCTTTTATATTCTCCTGATATGTAAAGGCTTCTGATGTCTTCGCTATATTGTTCTCGTAATGCTTTTATTATTTTGTAATGGGCACATAATAGAGATGAAGCCTGCAGCGGCTTCGAGACCTCACAAATATCGAGGTTGGCCAATATTGTTTATATTGTTTTTGAGTTCATTTACACTAACTACTCAGTCAGATGGTTTTATCAATTTTTATGTTCAGTCGAATGTTTGATACGAGTATCGTAAACAGGGCATTGAACAATATGAATATTAATTTCTCATTATCTAAGTTCTTCTAGTAATTATTTTTTAACAGCTGATCAACAAGGGTATGTATAATGAAAAAAACTCTTAGATATCTATGAAAATTCAGGAAATGCGACATTACCTAAATACAGCTAGGTACGTAGGTATTTGATCCAAAAATTAAGAAAAAATAGGAGATAGTGAGATAAGCAGTGGATTCTACTTTGTACCTACTTCGAAACGTATTTGACACATCTAGGTTTTCTATTCTATTCTTTATCAAAGGACACCCATTCGTTTATAAGTGATCAGGAAAAACGTTTTAATCACATAAAAAGTGCGGCGTAACTGAGTAGGTACCTACTTACCTACGTAACATGTTATTTGTTTTTCTTTTTTAACTGTTCGTTATATTTACTACCTACATATTATTACGATCGTCAATGTTTACAGGTGTAACTGTAACAGGCACGCGTTACACACTCGTATGCGGGTTAGATTATATTATTTGTAGATACTAAGTACGGTTGGTAGTGACTTTTTATTTTCCATGGATATCACCTTGCGTGTGGCTTAGTTGATAGTCTCAGCATGTAGTTGCTAAAGGTGCTCGTCTAATAATCATTATTCATTAGATTGTTGTTACAGCATTGCATTCATAATAATGTACTAACTATTAACCATCAATGAGGCTTTGGTATGGACAACACATATTAAAATAAGTAAGTACTTCTAACCCTCCAGTCATAAGACCGTAATTTCAGCTCACATGTCGACTCATATTCGTTCTTGAAAGGAAAGAGTTTTGCTCATCTGATGTCAACTTTACATTCGATAAAAAATATTTATAATTATGTTGGTAATCATAAAATACGAGTAGGTATCTTCACTTTCATACAAATATGTTGCATTGGGCTATTACAGACAGCGTAAGCTCCATGTACCTAACTACACAACTTATAAAATATGGTAAAAAACATAATATCATATCGAAGTTTTTATTGCTATTTTCGCAAATTAACACATTGAAGACTTGTACAGTCTGTCATAAAATATATTAATAATTACTTTTAATATTCATTTAAGCATTTGTCTTTAAGCCACAAAACCGCACATAAAATATTTAATAACAATTATACATATACTTACTCACGTGTGATACAGCCTCTCAATTTCAAATTAGTCCACAGGTAGAGTAGATCCTTTTTTATACAGACGTTACTAAAGTTTCAATACCCTAAAGTGCTTGCACGTAGTAATGAAGGTACCCACAAGTACATCAACCTCGTAATAATATTTTTAATCATAAACTTTCATAATGTTTTGCGTATTGGAATGTTAAGTACCTAACTATGAAGATGCTCCCGTATTGGATAAGATAATATACGTGGACAGTAGATGGATACGAGTAGGTATACATCTCTCTAGAATATCAAGTTAGTAAATATTTACGTGTACGCTTAAAATACCCGTAAATAACTGAATATTTTATGAAAGGCTGTGAAGTACTTTATGGGTTTAGGTATACAATTGTGCAATGGTAAATATCGGACAATCTTTCATCGACATAAAATTTAGTTAAAAAATAAAATATAAAAATATATTATTATTGAGCACCGTTTAAACTCCACTTTGATAGAAATGTGCTCTTTGTTTACAGTGCTCAATAAGATATTTTTACATTTTATTTAATAAAATTAAAATGGATTTCCACAGTGTAAACACAAAAACTCTTGAAGTATTAGTTAAAAAATGTTGTTCTTACGTTATTGTTTAACCGCCACTAAAATATAAGATTTTATTGTTATATTGTTACGCTGTTATATAAAACGATCATACACTGCATAAAATTGTTATTACTATAAGTAGGTACACCTTATATTATACATACATTAAGACGCATGTACTTAGGTATGTATAATATTCTTCTTCTGTCTGCTAATATAACTGGACATTATGACCAACCACGAGACACAGAAGATGCTTTTACTTACGTAGGTACTTAATGCAATAATTATACTGAGTAGGTACCTACATTTAAATGGAGTGCGGTTTTTACATATAGGTGACATTAGTATTTGAAAAAAAATCATGAAGAAATATCTGACTCGAATAATATCGAAGCTTTGTAGAGGCAGTGTATAATAACTCTATGGACAAGCGTGAGAAAAAAATGCTAGATAAATAAATTGGTATATAATACCTCACACCGTCTCCCAATCGGGGTAGGCAGAAAGAACAGAACGCGAATGTTGATGTGTCCCCACATACTTCTTTAGCTTCCTCTACATTCATCCAATTATCCATTCTTCCTTTACATAGATCCATATAATTAAGGTACCTACCTAAGTAGTTGGACATCCACGCTAAGTACATATATATTTGTTGAAACAATCTTACTTCTTCGCATAGAGTTTCACAATCGCCCAATGTTTTCAAATCTACGGTTACGGGAAAAATGTTGTCTTCTGATTCAGTATCCGTTCCCTAGCTTTTCCCCCCCTCCCCTCGTTTTTCTAATCCATAATAATTACTCCATGTTGGGTGTGTCAAATTTTATTTCAAATTTTGTTTTTTTCTTTCTATAGGTATATTTGTATAGGTATATTTGTGTATAGGTGTATTTTTTAAATTAGGCATGTGTCTGCTTCTGCTGTATCTGCTTGAAGTATAATCTCACTGGTACAATTTTATTTGCATCGTTATTTGAATCGAATAAAATATCTATAATAGCTATAGATATACATAATAGCGCGAATATATTGTGCGTTAATTATGTTTTGTAGGTGTGAAACATTAGGTGAACAGTAGGTGCGTTAGCAAAATTCTATGTGAAAGTTCTTCAAAGTGTTATTTGTTTGATTAAAGTAATTATATTTAATATTCATTATTCAGTTGCTTCGCAATGTATTGTTGACATGGGCTTTTATGATTAGTTTGTTGTTAGATACAATGAAAAGTACAAAAGATCTACCATCTCACATTCATGATTTCGATTATTTCATATCACATTCAGAACATTAATATTATATTTCGTCATATACCTATGTATGTTGATGCCTCTCTTCTCTCTCCTTCTCGTTTGCTTGCTTTGTACTGTAGTCTGTACTGTGTACCGTGTGCTGTGTAGGTATCCAATGTGTCTACCTTCAATTGGAACCACTCTGATTGCTTTATCGCTTTTGAGGAGCGCTGAGTCGTGAAGGAACAATGCGGGTCGGTGGAGGGACAGAGGTTGTGAACGGGGTGGAAAAGGGAGGGAAATTTACTCGTTATACATATTTTCAACTTTCAACTGAAACTGTAAGAGTACCATATTGTTCTGATTTGAAATGTATTTATGTACCTACGTACCTATATTCTCTTTACAATCATGTATACTGCTTTCTGATTGTTTACATACAAACCATCTACCTAAACATGTGTTTTGTTGTTTATAACTCTGTTATTATATACAAGAATTTCATAATATTCATTTGGATTTGTTACATTATAATGTAGCTTTCACAAAAAGCACTGTTTTACTATCAACAGAATAAAAAAATTAAAGTCATTCTTACTTTTGTATCCAAAGCACGAAGTATTTAGTTAAGTCCTAATTCGCATCAGTGTGTAAAGATAGATCACTGACATTGAACCAAGTCAAGTTAAATTTTATCAAAATCGCTGAATTTGATATATTCCTTAATTAAATTTAAAATTTATATATCGTGTCCTGGTAATGATCTGATCAAAGATCTATAGAAAATGTCCATTCAAATGGTTTGTATGTTAATTATTACATTTTCAGCTTACTTTCAAAATAAGCATTAGGCAGAACTATTAATATCATTAGCAAATAACTTTTTGATAATAATTCTGGGAGTTTTTCTAAAGCCAAATGTTTATTTGTTCACCACATTTGTATTCTGATATGTTTTTTTTTTACAAACAAAATTACTGTTTCTGATGTCGTGTTTTTGTTTTCCATTGTCTGTTGTTTTTGTTTCAAGTACGTTTTTAATGATATTGTGCTGTAAAGGCTGTTTTTTGGCCGTATATTGTATTAATAAATAAATAAACTAAACATTTATACCATTTTTTTGCATTTTTACATCTCTATTATAATTTATATTTTAGTCTCAAATTGTATTAATAAAACAAATACCTACCTAAATAAAATTATGAATAGAGTTGTCCCCCTTCTCCACTAATGTATTATGAGCATTGTGATGTAAAAATATGCAATAAATTATCTTCATCTTACAGAGGGGTTGTGAGGACCGAAGACCTTTGAAGTAAATACTAGAAATACGATGAAAAAAATTAATGCGACCAGTCAACTCGTGCGGCCAAAATAATATTTCATTGCAATCAGGTCCTACCTATATAGCAAGCGCTAGTTCAAAAAGATTATTTTTTTCTTTGACTGGTACAGTACTTTTGTATTGGAGCGAGGAAGACCATTAGGTCCCATCTTAATTATATGGAATGAATCAGCTGTTTCGTTGTTAATTTTGGAACATGTTTTCTTAGAAAATTAGTAATGCGTTACTGTTCTATGATATATAGGTCTTTGGTGAAGACACATCGTGATACACATAACTAATAATTTATAATATAGTTCCTACGTGAGGAACTCATCGATACACCTGTTATATAAAAACATACTCAGCTCCTTTTGTAACAATGTCATAGACCTTCTACAAAATGTTTTACATAAATTCTGATTGTTTTTTTTTAATTTCAATTAATTTTCAAGTTTTCTGATGTGATTGGCAAATGTTTTGTAGAACTTCACTCGTTAGTGGCAATATTTTGAATTCAGCTATGGATTATTTTGTAGAAGAAAATATATCTATTTAATTTGTATCCCATTGCTGATAGAGAACGCACTCTAGAATGAGGAGGAGGGAGGGGTGGGGGGGCAGCTTAGATTTTTGGCTACAACTATCAGCATTTCCATATTTTCATTTGTGTTATAGGAACACCTATATATATTAGATATTTATTATAAAATATTACATACAAACAAACATAAAGAACAACATTATGAAATACATTTCCCAACTAGACTAATATCTGTTCTGCGGCAATTTACAATTTAAAAATATAACAAAAGAATACAACTCTTTCATGTACACTTGAATAAAAACAAATTAATCAAAACAATTAAAAATTATAAAAATAGCACGTCATATACTAATTTATGTTTTTACCTAAGAAATAATTTCTAATTTATTTTATTACAAAATGAGAATTATTTTAATTGATAAAACGTTTTCGCCTACAATATAATCATCATCAGTAACAACACAATATTTAATTTTTAATTCTGATTTCCGTCACGTGAGACGTGCTCCTGGTTATTATTGCACCTACCTGTGAATCATTTAGGCAACTAAGATATATACCTATTATATTATTTATGTATGAGCATTGTAAAGGTGTTTAGTAACAACATCATCATCATCTGTCGGTAGGTGGCACACAGCCAGCCTCAACGTGCAACATTGGATTAACTTTCTGGGCTATATTGCCACCTCTACACAGTACATACTGCCACACGCGCGATGCAGATTACTAAATAGTGATAAAATAATAATAATATTATTACATATTTGTTATATTACATATATATTACAGATTCAGGGCTAGATCAAGAAAAGAAGAAAGTAAACATCACATGATGATTATTAAAACTTGGATATTAACAGCTTATTGTAAACATAAAGCTAGTAAATTTGATATATTCAGGTGAAGAGTATCATTTATGACCTTTTTCTTCTTCTTATTTTTACTGTAATATGTATTCATTTTTTATCATTTGTAGGTATGTATTATATTGTATGTATTTTGATATGGACTTGAGAGGTTTGCACAGCACACCCCACCTTCAAGTCTGTAGTAAAGAAAAAAAAAATGCTTGTAATGAAATTGAAGAATAATATATGTATTTTGGGATTTTTTTCATATAATGTGAACGTATCTAAATGTCGATTGTTTTGGATAATTTTTATTTAGATATGTAGTATATTTTCACCCACAAAATAAGAAAAATTTGTTGATTTATTAAGCACAAAATTTGTTATTTGCATTTTTCAAAGTTAACTTAAATTTTTACATTTGACTGCTTGTAAGTTAGGTTAAGGTTGGTCTAGTGTTATTTAATGCTACAGCCTTTTCATTATCATACTGTTTCTCATATGAATAACTTTATAATTTCGTGAATACTCGTATAAGTGAAAATTCATAAATTTTATTTTGAAACGTTCATTTCATATGGTATTTTACCGTGGTTTGCTTCGTAAATACGAAACAAACCTTTAAAACCTGGGACACGGCGTGAGGGTATAGTATAGTAAAAATCATAAAACATTACGGAATCTTCCATTCCCTAATTCGTTTCTGTAGATTTTCTTAGATTCCCAGGCGTCAGACTAGATCGCATTATAAAGATATGGATCAAAGATGGGGAAACGTAGCGCCTTCCATTGTATGTAGGCACATACCTACATATTATATTGTGAATCGTCATTATTAATCACCTCAAGACATAGAAAAAAAACTTAGTGAATTCTCGTAATTTGTCCCACAAACAGAAATACGAACAACGGTAGTCTTGACAAATTGATTGTATATTTGTATCCTCGTCACGATATATTATTGTTGTCCTTATCTCCTTTTTGTCTTTTTTATTTTTATTGATAGTCATAAAGTTTAGCAATAATATTTCATTTATCTGAAAGGCGCGTTGTGGTATGTAGTGACTTATTTTATTACTTTCATATCGCCTTTTATGAACGTTCAATACTGTGTTGTATATTATTTTGTTTTTACCTAAGTATATTTTTCCATTGGTGGATTCCACTTTTTACACAATCACATACGACATATGTGATTGTGTAAATATCTACATCCTTAGATATAGAATATACCTACCTAATTCAGAAAACGTATTTTTGACATTGTAAATGTTACGCCTAGCTACATAGATGTTGTTATTTTCTTACCGATTTCTGATTGGACTTTTTTTTTCGAGTAAACTTTACTTTTTATAAATTTAAAGTATATAAACATTTAGATACATACATATTATAAATGCAGCATGACAAAGCTTCAACACCTCTTTCTTTTCCTAATTCTGAGACAATTTGGCCTCCCGGTGTCGATTTATTCCAGTTTTTTACAAAAGTAGGTTTGCTTACTTTAAGAAAATTCGGTTCAAAACCCAGATTTCCTTTTCTGAAAAAAACACCTCAAACCAGTAACTGGATGTTATGAAGAGTCCATCGATCCCCGTCTTGTTGTTGTTAAATGCGATGTCAGTCCAGTGAGGTGACGCCAGGTATCCTGTTTGAAGACTATAAATCAAGCCACAAGTTTGTGGTCGCACGCAGGGCATTGTCTCGAGGATATTTGAAGACGTTTACGATATGTTTCTCTTCTCTTTCAAAGTGTGAATATAATAATATATTATATTATTATTCCACTCTGGCAATGTTATGAGTATTATTGCTATTATTATCGACTTCATAAAAAATATTGTTTTATTATTTTCTTAACTTTGTTGTAAATTTTCAATCTTCTTACATACGGTACATAGTATCATTAGATAGTAGTACATCATTTTATTTTATACGTCTACCTACTGCTTACATACCTATAAATTTTGTTTACTGAATTAGAATATATAAGTACAAATATTAAACATTCGAAGATAATAATATATTCGACTTATGTACAATAATACATGTATTTAGGAATACACGCTTACATACATTTTCGTTATATTTTTATATCGATGACATTTTTAAAGGAATGGTTGTCTTATTTTTTTAAGTAGGTACATTTTTCAGGATTGAGTGCTCCTAAATTAACTAGATGCTTTTTTTATATTATTTTCAATGTAATTCATCACTTTTTGTGTATCCATATTAAATTAATTAAAAACTTAAACTTCTTTATACACACTGTTTATTTGTATTTCTGTAGACAATATTGTCTAAAGAAATAAAAATAAATAGTGTGTATAAAAAAGTTTAAGTTATTTGATTCTGTAGTGTTTGGACTTTGATACACAGTACAGGTTAAGTGAACCTTGAACCTTGTTTTCAAGTAAACAGTAGTTATGATGAGTGAGTAGCAATACTATGTAGTCTATATAGGTTAGCTCACTACAGGGAACATGAATATTATTAGATCGACCTTCACTTGCGCTGGCAGGACGTGTTTGACAAATAGTGTTCGACAAATTGTATTAGGAATTATATTATTGAATATATTGTGTAAATATAAAGTCCGTGTCTTTATTCAAAAAGAACCTTATATTGTTATACTTGACCCAGTATACAATACGTGGCGCAGTTTCGGTAGTTTAACAAATAATTTAATGTCGACACGCAACAATAGTTTTTTTTTCCGCGCCGAAAATAATTATTGTCGGCGGTACGCGGGAAAAAAAAAAGTGAAAGGCAGTCTACACGAGTAAGGAGGCAGGAGTCTCCAAAGCCAGCAGTTGCAGGTAGCAGCAAAGAGACAGGAGTCTCAAGAAGCCAGTGGGCAGGTTGCAGATAGCAGCAGAGAGGCAGGAAGTCTCAAGAGCCAGTTTGAGGCAAGGTGCAGGCGGCAGTGGAAGACAGGAGTCACCAAGCATCCAGGCGGAGCCAGTTGGTGGATCCAGGAAGCCAGGAGAGAGGAGAGGTCCTTCAAGTCAGCTAGGTGGAGTCCATTGCAGTGGCAAGGAAATCCAGAAGACCGGGCGATTGGAGGAGTCTCTCATTATAAGATAAGTAAATTTTTTTTAGTCTTGGTTGGGTTGCCTGTTCTTTCGAAATGACTTTGAGAAGTTTGGAGCCGTATTGTCATAAGACAATGAGCTGGCCTTCCTACAGAACAAGGTGGGAGAATGCCTTGCTGTTAAATGATGAAAACTGGACTGATGATAAGAAACGTGCGTTTCTTATCACATCGCTGTCTCAAGGCAGTTTCAAACTGCTATCTGATCTGTGTTTTCCAGCTTCTGTGGAAAAACAGTCATACAAAGAGTTGACTAAGTTATTTGACGGTTATTTTAAAGAAGAGAAAAGTGTTTCTGAAGCCCGGGAAAATTTTTTCAAGGCTACTCAAGGTCATTCCGAAAATGTTAAAGATTTTGCCTTAAGATTGAGAGAACTAAGCATAGATTGTGAGTTTGGTACTAGATTAGAAAGTAATATAAAAGATTTGTTTATAATCGGTGTTAAAGATAAAGATATTAAACAACAACTATTTTTAAAATGTGTAAAAGATAAAATTTCTATGAGTGAAACAGTCGCAATTGCTTCCAGTATAGAGCATATCTTAAAGAGTAAACAAGAAGAAATTGGTTTAGTTTCTCGACGAAATAGTATATCAAATAGATCGGATGCGAGTAGCTCGTCAAATAGATCTAATAATAATTCAAAATTAGGTAAAAATGTACAACCTTCATTTTCAAGGTCGAACTCAAGTAGTTTTAAAAAAGATAATTCACGTAAAAATGTTTCATGTTTTATTTGCAAGGGTAGTCATTATAAATCGAAAAGTCATTGGACTAAACATTGCTATAGAGTTCAAAGTATATATAGTTTGAACGGGGATAAGAGTTCCGGATTTATAATGATAGATGTAAAAATAAATAATAAATTGGTAAAATGTTTATTTGACACGGGAGCAGCAGTTAGCGTTATCCCAATTACAAAATGGAACCAATATTTCAGTGAAAATAATATAGAAAATGGAGAGCTAAGTTTGTTTACGTATGGCGGAGAAAGTCTGAAAGTATTAGGTATAAAGAATTTTATTGTAAGTTTTAATCAGTCGGACAAAAATATAACATTTGCTATTACTGAGTGCGGTACGAATATTCTGTTAGGTAGAGATTTTATGAAACAATTCGGTATAAGGTTGGATATACCCAGTGAGGTTAACCTGTTAGCGACCGAATATGTAAAGCAGTACGAAAATAAATTTCCTGAAATTTTTGAAAACGGAATAGGTACATTTAAGGGGTATGAAGCTAGTATCGCAGTAAAAAGAAATTGTTACCCGAAATATGTCAATGCTAGGCCAGTCCCGTACGCGATTCGGGAAAAGGTAGAACAAGAATTGGGAAACATGGTTCAGTTGGGAATGATAGAAAGAATAAATGTCAGCAGGTCCGCAAGCCCTATAGTTGTAGTGAAGAAAGAAAACGGTGACATAAGAATTTGTGCAGATTTTAAGAACACACTGAATCCGATTTTAGAAGATGTAGCATATCCAATCCCGAAAATCGAGGATTTATTGTCAACACTGAGTGGTGGAAAATTTTTCTCCAAGTTGGACATGAAAAACGCTTTCGGTCAGGTGAGATTAGACGAAAAATCAAAAGATTTATGTGTGAT
Organism: Athripsodes cinereus; assembly: GCA_947579605.1. Lineage (NCBI taxonomy): Eukaryota > Metazoa > Arthropoda > Insecta > Trichoptera > Leptoceridae > Athripsodes > Athripsodes cinereus. The sequence goes on from OX388305.1 coordinate 11,069,965, forward strand.
TTCTTCTCATATTGGTCTGTTTCGTTATAAGGTGTTGCCTTATGGTCTGAAGACAAGTCCATGTATCTTCGCAAATATAGTAAATTCTATTGTTATGGGGTTAAAAGGAGTTATAGCATATTTTGATGATATATTAATATTTGGTAAAACAGAGGAGGAACATGACAAAAATTTGCATATGGTGTTGAAAAGGTTAAACTCTAACGGAATAAAACTTAACAAAAACAAGTGTGTGTTTTTGCAGAAAGAGATAGAATATCTCGGTTATGTTATTAATCAGTACGGAATATCGCCGGTGAAAGAGAAAGTATTAGCCATTAGTACTATGAAAACACCGACAGATGTAAAAACGTTACGTTCATTTATAGGCGCAGTTAACTATTATAGAATTTTTGTTAGAGATCTTTCGAAAATATTGTCACCTTTGTATGAATTGCTAAAAAAAGATGTTAAATTTGTGTGGACAGAAAAATGCGATCTAGCATACAAACAAATAAAAAAAATATTGTCGTCTAATGTAATTGTTGTGCATTATGATACGTGTCGTCCTTTAAAATTAGTTACTGACGCATCTGAAGCCGGTATATCAGCGATCTTAATGCATTCGTTCGGAAAAGTAGATAAACCAATAGCATATGCTAGTCGAACGTTTACAAAAAGTGAAAAGAATTATTCGACTTTAGATAAGGAATCGCTAGCGATAATATTCGGAGTGAAAAAGTTTTTTCAATATTTATATGGTAGAAGTTTTGTTTTGCAGTGTGATAATAAAGCGTTAGTACATATTTTTGGTGAAAATAGTGATATACCTACAATAGCGAGAAGTAGATTACAGAGATTTGCTTTAATATTATCAGGATTTGACTACAAAATAGAATATGTACAATCAGAAAAGAATAAAGCAGATTTTTTGTCAAGGTTAGTGTCAAACTCCGAAGAAAGTGACGATAGTGATTATGTGTGTAACATAGAACTAGAAAATTTAAATTATGTGATAGAACAAAGTAATCTTAACTCAAAAGAAATAGCAGAACAAACAAAGAAAGACTCTGTCTTGAAAGACATAGTAGAATATGTTTCTAAAATGGCATGGCCGTGTAAGAAAAACTTAGACAAGGAAAATTTAAAGTGGTTTTATCTGAAAGACAATCTCTCAGTATTTGAGGAGTGCCTATTTTATCAAAACAGAATAGTGATTCCAGAATCATTAAAAGGTATAGTGCTGAAATTCTTACATGAAACTCACTTAGGTATGGTTAAACTAAAGTCTTTAAGCAAGAATTATTTTTATTGGTTAGGTTTAAACAGCGACATAGAAAAAGTTGTAAGAGAATGTAAAGTTTGTGCAGAAAATTCAATTTCACCAAAAAAAGTAGAGTTACAGTCATGGCCTATAGATAAAGAGATTTGGAAAAGAGTACATCTGGATTTCTTTGGTCCAGTTGATGGAAAATATTTCCTCATTGTTATAGATAGCACATCAAAATGGTTAGAGTGTATTTTGGTGAATAGTTTAGATTCAAAGCACACAATAAAAGAATTAAAAATGTTATTTTCAAGGTTTGGCTTACCGAGTTTGTTAGTAAGTGATAATGGCCCAGCTTTTAGATCTGATGAATTTAGAAATTTTTGTATTGAGTATTCTATAAGACATATAACATCAGGAGTTAATCACCCTCAGTCAAATGGGTTAGCAGAAAAGGGTGTACAGACATGTAAAAGATATTTGAAAAAGTTGTTGCAAAATGATAGATTACCAGTTGATTACTCTGATAAGTTGTTAAAGTTCCTTGTAGATTATAGAAATACGCCAAACTTATCTACAGGTGTGGAACCAAGTGTTGCATTATTGGGAAAACGAATAAGATCAAAGTTTGATACACTTTTTCCAGAATCCATGAGTGACATAAGTTATAAGAGTATACAACCAGACATGTTTAATAAAATGTGTGATTCTCAAGGAAATCAGAAGCGTCATTATGGGGGTACAAAGTTATCTCAGGGGAGGAAAGGAAAATATAAGTTAGGTACCACTGTACTTGTAAAAGATTTTAGATCTCAGAACAAATCAAACAAATGGGTTTTAGGTAAAATTGAAAAGATATTGGGTAATAGAACATTCCTTATTAGAACTAGAGATACTGATCAACTCTGGAAAAGACATATGGATCAGATAGTTGTGAGATCTGTACATTGGGATGATGGTCCTTCTGATAATGGCAAGCGTTTAGGTCCCCTCCAAATGTTTGAAGGCAAGGCTCTCACCGGTTCGAAATTTTTCAGGTCAGATTGGAAGCCATGGCGAGGACGACTGAGACCCAGGACTTAGGATGGTGAGAGATTCATCTAGTTGCCCCGGACGGAAGGAAACTCTTGTCTGCTATGCTCGTAATGTATTTGTAATGTTTTGTTTGTCTTATATAGAATCATTGGAATAAGTAGAGAACACTGTCAATCACATAGAATTGTATAAATATTTAAATATGTAGTATAGAAAGATTTTCAAGGTTGTGAGGGGAGAGTGTAGTGTTTGGACTTTGATACACAGTACAGGTTAAGTGAACCTTGAACCTTGTTTTCAAGTAAACAGTAGTTATGATGAGTGAGTAGCAATACTATGTAGTCTATATAGGTTAGCTCACTACAGGGAACATGAATATTATTAGATCGACCTTCACTTGCGCTGGCAGGACGTGTTTGACAAATAGTGTTCGACAAATTGTATTAGGAATTATATTATTGAATATATTGTGTAAATATAAAGTCCGTGTCTTTATTCAAAAAGAACCTTATATTGTTATACTTGACCCAGTATACAATAGATTCATTTACTAGATGCTTTATGGTAGATATGTGTTCTTAAAAACAAGACATTTAATATTAAATATTATCGATAACACATTGATTAATTTTTATTTCTTTGTTTATTCATTCATTATTTATAACCAACAATGAGTGACATGAAAGATGTTACCTTTGCGTCATTCAAAGTTCACAACGTACGTACAAAACAGTTTCACAATGATACACATACATGCAAACAAACAATTATCAAACAAAACATTCCAACATTTAATTCTTAAATCTATTAAATTAATTAATGAACAAACTTTCTTTAAATTTGTACGACACAAGAGTGGTCGAATTCTGTCATACATACACAGCTATACGTCATTCTTATAAAGTAATGTGCATAGAGATAAATGTAAATTTTGAAAGCTCTTATTTCAATGATGTCTGTAACGGTTTTAAATGGAACACAAGGATAAATATGTACAAATGACATAAACACAGAAATTATGTAGGTACCTAGGTATATAAAACCGCTAACAGCGCGATAAAAAATGACAAAGTTTCAAAATATACTTAAAGTTTCTTTTTGTTGTATTTTTTTTGTGTTCTTAATCTTGATCTGATTTCATCTAACAAAGCGAGCACGTGAGGCAAACATTCTGTGACTTGAGTCTAATATCAAAACATAATAATTGTATTTCAACAATATACATTTAACGGTCACTCGGATGTAAAGTAAAGCGTTGTATAACAAATTTTTATTTATTTATTTATTGAAAACAATCAAACACCAACAGGCACATCATATACATATAAACACAAAGAATACAACAGAAACAAAGTTTAATACAAAGATGTGCCCTATTACAGGCGTTAATGGTTAATTCCTGAGTCAGCCGTAGGTCCAGGCAAACCTAACACCTCAATGCATCCGGAATAGAAACTCAAAGAGTACCAGTGATCCCAAGCATCCAACCGATTTACATCAAAATGCCAGGAGCAAAACCTACAGCAAACATCAGATGTACATTAATTCTCTATTATGTCTTTCATATATTTCTAAAATAATAACTATAATGAACTCAATCATTTGAAATATTTTATAACAGATAAAAAGTACAATCTCATACTGAAATCTCTCACAGAAATCAAATAGTATTTCATTGTGAGAGTGGAATATCAATGAATTCGAAACCTTGGACAACACCCTCTGGTTGTTTGTAGGTGCCATTTGACATCTAATAATACATAAGATAACTTTTAGGCTATCATGTAAAAATTCATAGAAATAGTTTCATTTTAAATAATAAAACTGTCTATGTAGGATCTACGGCAGATCTCATCACGAAATTATGATGCTAAACAACATACTAGTAGTTAAGAGTTCTGTAGTCCTTTTCTCGATTCTTGATTGTTAGTCCTTCATCTTATAATTTTAAAATAAATATACATATGGTGAATAGGTAGCCCTAAAATCTGTCAGAGACGAAAACTGAGATAGGAGTGTGACAAAATTAATTTAAATAAACTCTAGTCAACCCTTTCATTTAATTCTATACTAACCCTCTTCATTCTTTGTAAACATTCAACCCCTTACGTAGTACCATTGTACATCTTTAGAGTACAATAACTCTTAGTACTTCCTAACAAATATTCGGACTGCTGCAATGAAAATTATCAATAAAAAAGGTTATGTTATTTAATTGATAAAAAGTGTTGCGATTCTAAGGGTTTTATCTCTTGTAAATAATCTGTTCTGATAAAATATTAATATCTATAATATGCATTATTTACTACATATTTGAATACATGTTCGAATATTTTTCTATTGTTAATAACTTTTATATAGTTTGTGATTATTCTATATTGAATATTGTATTTCTAAACTCGATAACTAATTGATAGGGGTAATATTATTTCTTGCAGGGAAAACACTTTTACATACCTACTTAGTACATGTCTAAATTAATTTATGGATATTTATATGTTATAACAATAAAAATGTTTAGTTATTTTTAAATATAGGTAACTATAATCACATATAAATTTACATTGCAATAATGCAATCTCTAACTTGGAGTATATTTGAAACAATACCTTCTATTCGAAAAATATTGAAGTTGGAGTAAAAAAGAAACAAGACATCGCCCAACCGTTTTGATAATGTCCAGCTATAGTTTACAACTGATTTTTCGTCTCTTTCACAAGATGAGATGATAGAAACAATACCTAGGTACCTGACATCTCCCGTGAAAACAAATTTGATAGTGTAGAGATTAGAATCAGAAGTCATTTCTTATAATTTGGTTTATCGTGGACTCATTTTTATTCAATCTTACCTTTCAGAAACATGTTTTATAATCATGTTTTTTTTGTTTTAAAATAATGTTCTTATAAAAATACTTCCTATTCAAATATTACCCACTACTTGATGGTTGACAAAATCTATCAATGTTAGGTGGAATGCCCAAAGAATAATAGCAATAGTAATCATGACAATACTTTATAAAAGAAATATACATACATGGACGCTGCGAGCTAGCGAACGCGTGAGGATCGATGCGTTTGAGATGTGGTGCTGGAGGAAATTGCTCCGAGTGCATTGGACCGAACACAGGACCAATGAGTCCATCCTCAGGGATGCTAAACATTTCGGTGCGACTCTCAACGATTTGCAGTCAGCGCGCTTTGCGATATTTCGGGCACATTGCAAGAAGAGAGCACGACAACCTGGAAAAAGTAATTATGACTGGGGAGGAGGGGAAGGGGCAGAGTGCCAATAAGATGGAGCGACCAAATTAAGGAGGCCACACAGAGCTCACTTCACGGGGCCGTACACATGGCGGAGGATCGCTCAACATGGAGACAGATGGTTTACGGAACGAGGCATGATGGTCACGATCCTCAGGATTGAGGGACCGACAGAGGTGATGATACATACATACTTATATAAAACAGGGACAATATTTCACCAATGTGGATTAAATTATGTTGCAGCAGCCCCACTAGGTTGCCCTGTATCGAGACAATAATAACAATATTGATGGTTACACATTCGAATTCATCGTAGGAAAATGACTAAATATTTATCTATCTATTTACTCTCTCACGCCGTGTCTCAACTGGGGTAGGCAGAGAGAACGGAACGCCATATAGATCTGTCCTTACATACTTCTTTCGCTTCTTCAACAGTCATACAATTTATTATTTATTATTCAACATAGTCTGTTCTACTGTTTAAATCAACATGCAAAACATTATCGTATTTGTTCAGGTGTAGACTGCAGATCAACCAAGGTAACCGGGATTTCACCAAAGGGCTCTCTTGGTGTTTATGGTATACTCCATGTATCCTCATTTCTTCATTTCAATTCACGATCTCTTTATTGTTGTACAGGATTTTTGTTAAAAAAATGGTAACAACATTTTGACATAATAATAATTTATTTTCTATATATTTACTACCTGCTGAAACAAATGGAATTTATTTTAAAAAAGAATATAATATATTCAAGCAAAAATCTATATAAATAAATTAAGGTAATTCATTAAAATATACATAAGTTCATTATCTGGGATTGCTGACCCGTTTTACAAAATTTAACGAGATAGACGCAGAATGATTAAGTTAGTTAGAAGATACGTACATTATCTTTTGTAAAGTTTACAGGAATTGTGTGTAAGTGACATGCCGATCTCTGGTGACACAGGTAAGCCAACTTTGTAAACTACAAACCTTCCAGACAAGAAAGAGCCTTTGTAATGAAATGACTGAACAATGTCATAGTAATGTTATACATACATTACGGTTTACTTATTTACACCTATGTAGCAGTGGCGGGACTAGGCTTTTCACATCGGGCATGCTTTGTACAAATATACTATTTTACTCGCAAACGAGTGGACGTCCTTGAGAATAATATAATATATACAATATATACATATATATCGGAGACGGGACTAGGCTTTTCATGTTGGTCTTACATTCGTTATAATAATAAAAAAAAGATATCCAGAATGGTTGACATACCCCTTTGCTGAATTTAAGATATTAAATGGTTTATATGTGATGTCTCTTAAAAGACACTTAAAAACTTTAGTGGGAGATCTATTGTTTGTCAAAGACTTCATGGGTCCTTAATATAAATAAATAAAATACAAGAAGTCTGCGATACAAATAAATACTATTTTTAAGTATGTAAGTAACTTTAAAGTTAAATGTCGTAATTACTATACAATTTATTTTGTCTCGCGCATCCATCATAATATTAATCAATCCTTTATGAAGAACGTTTCAAGTCTAAAAACTATTAGCGGTTGCACATAGTATCTACCTTCAAATTATTTTTAACTGCCTAGTACGTTACGCACGACTCACACAATCATCACACAACCAATACAAATAAAAACATACTCATATAGGTACATTATGCACCCAAACGTTCTTCGTGCAAGCTTGCTTATTTTGTCCTTAAGATTGCACACATACAACCAAACATATCCAATAATACACATGTATGGCGCGTCATTGCCTACTACGTATTCACACTAAAATTTAAGTGTGTGTTAGTGAGAACAGAGGCTACGTATAAAGCAATAACTTACTATTCCATTAATTTAGCTATCACGGTAAATTATTGGATTTTATTAAAAAAAGTCAATATAACGTATCGATTGTACACGCACTTCAATACAAATAGTACGCGCTTTTGATAAAAACTCTAAAACTTACAAAAATTGTATATTTGCTGCGTATATTTTTGTGAATCGTTCTCTTTGCAACGAAATGTTTGGCGGCAAATTCTAACTAGTTTTTGATGATTTCAATATTTTCTTCATAGATTCTATGGGCATGCTGTGCTTTTTTGCATGTATGGCAGGCACGCGACTGCTATGTAGGTATATGTTTGAAGTCTAAACTTAATAATTCTGTTATGAATTGAGTGGGTACTGTGTTTATATTATAAACATAGGATATTAAAATACTTATTACAGTGTCATTAATTGACGAATTCTTTTTAAATACGAGTAGGTATATCAAATAATGTCGAGAGGAATTAACAAATTTCATTATCAGTTTTAACCCTTGAATAAAAATAAACTAACTACAACTACTTCATCCATTTAGAGCAGTGTTTCCCAAGGTGAGACATCACGCCTCAGAGGTGGGGCACTGCGCTTTCACATATTATTGAAAATTTACCAACTGTTTAATTAAAAAAGAGGCCGTTGGGGCAAATGACTTTTGAAAAGACTACGGTGGGGCATGGCATTAAGAAGGTTGGGAAACACTGATTTAGGGTATTTCTTTACAAATAACATGATCTATGTTCAAGAAATTTCTAATGAAAGATGCACTAGAAAATAAATTTTATCAAAAGTGTGACCATAAAAACTCTTACTTAGTTCACTTTTGTGATCAATGTATCTGGTATTTTATCAGTTTGATATGATCAAAATCACTGACCACTTTGAAGAGTAAATACAATGGTATAGTATCTTACCTAGATACTCGTATCTACATATATCGTACAATAACTAAAGTAAGTATTTGATCATAATAATTTAATTATAACTCAAAAGGTGCGTGCTGGTAAAGGCTAGGCAGACATTTGATTAGTGATTTGTCTATTGTCAGAACAGAAGTAGATAACGAGAGAGGGTTCACTTATCATTATCCTACTATCACATCAGTGCAGAGAGACAGAGTTAGTTAGTAAATTCATAATATCATATCACTGTGATGTTTGTATCAGCTGGCTGATATTGTGCATGTGACAGCTATCATACGAGTAGGTAAATTAACTGTATGAATCTATAGTTAGAAATAGTATGACTCTGATCTGATCTGCTTTGAGGGTGAATAATATAATAATTAGATAGGTATGTAGACTCAATTGCCTTCGTTATTATTTGTATTATATTACTAGGGCGAAGGACGATATGGTAATTGATTTCAATTAAAAGTAAATTCACTGTATTATTATCAATGTTCATGATAATAATACCAAAGATTAATGAAAGAAAATCGAATAGATACCTATTATAAATTACTAATAACTTGAATTATGAGATTGAATAATACTTAGGCACATTGTTCATATATGTATAAATATAGGAATGTATGCTTCAATTTGTTTCTGCAGCAGCTGTTGTCATTTGTTTCGGGCGGTTTATGGCTTTTGTTTTGTTGTATTTTTGATTGGTTAATGAGAGTGTAATTCAATTCTTTGTAAATATTAAATTAGTTTGATCTGCCGAGTTTCTCGCAACCAAACCTACCACACATACTGACGTAATTACACATGTCTAATTTCCTTGATAACAACGTTGTATTAAATGTTCTTCTCTATATGAAGGTGAAATTATTTCTAATGCCCAACCAGCCCTATCTTTTTTGTGACACCTTAGGTCTATCTTTCCTATCAAGACATCTTTCGTATTTGGGGGAAATCAATGGATATTTCCCGAGTAGGTACATATATTTCATTCTTCTGAAATTACAAATAGAAATTAAATATAGAATTAGGTACCTATAGGTAGGTATACATAATTTAAAGGAAAATGTTCTTAAAACTATTGATTTCTTAATCTTCATATCAGCGATGAGGCATGCCACCCATCCTGAAAATCTTATTTTTTTATTGATATGAAGGATGACTTGCACTTTTATTACACGTAGTTATTCCACCGGATATCCCTTTTGTGGGAAATTGCTTTGATAGCTTAGCATTACGTAATCCATACAATATATTCCCATTGAAGGTATAAATTGTTGTGACTTGCGAGCACTAAGGAGCTCAACCAATTGTAAATTATTTTCTAATAGATACTTCTCATAAGAAAAACTCAACGAGTCCATTGTTACAAAATTTTCACAGGTTCAATTGAGAGATATTCAATATTGTTAATTAAAATGTTAAACTGCCATTTTTCTCGTAAAGATGATAAATTAATACACCACTCTTCATCAATAATTGCACGCAATAAATTTCATTCAGACATCTCCAAGGATAACCAGATCATAGATCCTGATCCTATAAGTGATCGATAAATTGATTTACATGATCACAGCTGCTTACGAGTAGTAGGCATATATTAAGTTTCGAATTGATTCAATTGCTGATTTATGGAATGAAATTATCCATTAAAGAATAAATTAATATCAATATTTATGAGATGAGGCACAATATTGATTAATGGTACAATATTAATCTTATATAAAACACAATGAAGGTATGATGAACACATATTATGTAGGTAGGTACCTGTCATATATATGCGAATATCTAGCCCATACCTGGTGACATTATTTCAGTATGGAGCACAAATTCACAGCTGATGTATTTAACTTTTACAATATTGAATTTATTTAAGGCACTATATGAGATGGTAGGCCCCACTGTTGTCAAATGTGAGATTTCATAGCAAAAGTAATATTCACGAAATTGTTGCCATATGTAGAATTATTTTTTGGTCACCACGTTAAATTATTTTTGGACATCAAGTTTTTCGACACCGGTAAACTTTACATTCGAGTTAGATTTTATTTTTGCTAAAACCAGCAAAAATAAAATCTAACTCAAATACGAATTTCTTAAAGTTTATATTCGAATTAGATTTCAAAAATAGATAGAAAAAAATTCAAATTAGATAGCAAAAATAAAATAAAACCTGCTAAAATAAAACCTACCTCGAATATAAGTTTTAGGAATTTTGTATACAAATTAGATTTTATTTTTGCCGGTTTTATTTTATTTTTGCAAATAAAAAAAGAAGAAAAATATTTCTTCTTTTTTTATTTGACAGATATCTGACATTGGGGCCTACCATCTCAATGAGTTCCTTATTTAATTATTAAGATTTTGGTCAATTTGTTTCTGTTTATAATCTTTTTAAATTATTTTATTCATCGTTGGCTTTTCAAGTACAGAAAAATATAAATATTTTGAATAATATAAGAATACACCTTATTGAATGAATAAAAAAATATTTATACTATTAGTATAGGAAACTATTAAGACAAGTTGTAATTCCAGAATATGTAAAATAACTGCAATTAAGATTAATTCATGTACGTAAGTATCTACATAAGTAATTACAATATCAATTACATAGCTACAAAATATATGGAAAAGAAGCTCTTGTAAATCTACGAATCTGATTTAGATGCTCGTAAATTATTGGTATGCAATAAATTCAGTATGTAATTATTGGCTGAATGTTACAAACTTTTATAAAATATTAAAAAGAACACTGTTTTTCTGATCAACATGCTCCAATAATATTATTCATTCTAGGAAGCAATGGATAGTTTATGAACTGTAAAAATAATAAAAAATACCAAAGTTGGTTGGTACTTTCTGAAAACAAAAAAATGTGTGAACGAGGGATATAAAGTTGCTTCTGTTAAACGAATAGTCACACGAATATACTATTGTATATTTGTATGCCTGGTGATTGATTTCTAAAAAATATATTTATTGTTTTTAACACCTTGTATGCTATAAGTATCTACACTATTCCATATACGAAGCGATAAGGTAGAGTTCATATGTCGTAAAATTTTCCACCAATTTACATTTTTTCTAGAATAAACATGAAACGTTTTCCTCTGAAGAGAAAAACTATTGCGCTCTTGTGAACTGCGCATATTGTCAATTTTCCTATTGGTGTACGTAAACACATCACTGAACCAATCACGGCGTGAAAATTAGTCTTAGAGATACGCCCATTGGTGTACCTGTTACTTCTAATCACTCCCACACAGCACTACAACCTGTCCACAGCCTCGTGGATGTTATCAGCTAAACACATACTTGGAAGTTAGTTATATTATGAAGTACCTACACATAAAAGTATATAGTAAGTAGGTAGATGCCAGGATAAAAGGCCCTTGAAGTAAAATTTGTAATACCGAACTACTATAAAGTCAATCTTAACCACAAGCAATCATTTATACATAGGCATATGTACGTAACATTATGAAGCATCGCATTCCTAGCAACAAACAAACATAATAATATATTTCCACGATGATAAAAATGTTTATTTTGTGAGCAAATACAAGTTTCTTTGTATGTGTGGTCACACTTATGTTATGAAAAACCATTATATTATTTTCAATTTCTTAGGCGTATCTACCTACCTGTAAATTGTTTGATTTGACACGTTTATTTAGACAAATAGTAAATTTTTGGAATAAATGCATTTGGGTAGATAGATACATGAAATGTTTTTGATACTTATTTTTATTCATTGTAAAACTAATGCAATGTCGTTGCCATATATTATTACTGAAGGGAATAAAATTTAATATTTTTGCATTGTGGTGACACGACTGGGCGAGCAGGGAGTCACATAACTGTCAATATATGATGGCACTAAAATCATTGTAATGGTGGCACAAATTGAGAGGTGTCAAATAAATAATATTCAACAAAAAGTAACGATTTTGTGGCACACGACAATAACAAGAACATTTCGTATTATTTCTGTTAGGACTATTAAAGCTTTACGATTCGATGTGATTCCAGAAATATTTATTATCGTACAAGAACAAGATATTTAGAATATTATACTAATATAGGTAACGTTGCAGTTATTAGGTACCTATATCTATAATATTTTACGTCCTAATCGGAACACACACCTACCTTAAATTTGATCGCAAAATTGTGTCATATCGCATTATTCATACTTATCTATTTATATATGATTTATGTATCCATGCAGATATCTGCATATCCATTCCATATCCTTATTTTACGAGTATACTCGTACAATGGATGATGCGAGTGGGACAGATTAATGGAGTTACATTTTTGCTTCTACCAATCTGAATGTACCTAGCTACATTGCTCCTTTATTTTCATTGTGTATGTACGAGTATAACTGAAATCAGCTTGTGCTATAATAAAAATCGAAATAGTTTGAATGAAAGTTTATTTGTTTGCCAATTTTAATAAATTTATCGCATTATATTGAATAGTAGGATTGTGTGATATTTTTTTTAATGGCATGTCAACTGTCCTGTCACTCATTGTTAATTTTACGTAATAAGTAAAAACAAGACACGACTCTCAACGATTTGCAGACAATGCGTTTTGCGATATTTCGGGCACATTGCAAGAAGAGAGCCTGAAGACAAAAAAAAATTAATAAAAATTATAACTGAGGCTGTAGAAGGGAGGCGTGAAAGGGGCAAAGTACCAATAAGATGGAGAGACCAAATTAAGGAGGTCACACAGAGTTCACTACACGGGGCATTGCACATGGCGGAGGATTACTCAAGGTGGAGACAGATGGTCTACAGAACGAAGCATGATGGTCACGATCCTCAGGAATGAGGGACCGACGGAGATGATGATGAGTAAAAACGTATTTTAGTCTTAATAATGTGTAACTACGTATTTAACGGTATTCTACAGTGGCTCAAATATTTCAGATTCAACAGTAGTATCTTGAATCTTATCTAATTTGAATCTTTGAGTTTGAATCATAGAGTTCGTCGGTAGCTTGGAGGTAGAGTCTCGGCCTCGTGAACAAGGGGTCCGTGGTTCGATACCAGGTGCCGGCAAACTCCCCTTTCACAACACAAGCTTTTAATAGCTTACTGTGAAAGGTGTATAAGGTTGTATTTGGGTTTATAACCCAGATATATCTGGATATACCTATCTTTAAAAAAAAATCAATTCAATAGTCTCCTCGAGCTTCATTGATTTGTGATAATAATTATTGAGCGTTTGTCATCTCACTATGTTGTAGATACAATAAAATAAATATCATTACAATATTATCTGCAAGAACCATTTGGGAAACAGTGATCGACAGAGATTCGTAATTCGTTTGGGTCATTTAGTCTCATTACAAAATATTGTTGTATTTAGGGAAACATTCATGTTATTTTTTTATTCCAATTTTACGGACGGGTGTCAGCATAGTCTAATATTTGTATATTTTTATATTTTTTGCTAATCACTCAACTGTTCATGGGTGGAACACTCATAATTTGATAATAAAATTCTCGCACGGTTGATGTCTTCCGTGATAAATCGTTTAGGTTGAACAATATGTATACAGTCCCTGGATCATTTTTGAAAATTTCAGCTTTCTTATTGGCACGGCACCTAAATGGTCATTTTTAAAACTAACAGCCTCCAAATTGCCTCTCTACCTCAAAATTGACGTCAAAGTTCTGAAAATATAAAAAATTTAAAAGTCACATATTAATTCTTAACTCAGAAAGCTGAGAGGGTCACGTGGCCATGAATGAAACAATATTATAAATGGTTAAACCGCGTTATTTGTATATTGAAGGGGTGTGCTGTGCGCTCGGCATTGGGACCTATGCTTTTGTATTGTAAAAGCTGTTCAACCAACAATATTGAGTTACACAATAAACAATAAACATTCTATTACAATATCATCACAATATACAAGCGTACGTTTCACAAATCTAAAAACCAATACGTGTTCATTATAATTGTTACGTTAATACACGTAACAAATTACACGAATTATGTAAAAGAGATTTTTTACTCACAGATCCTAATGAGTCCAGAATAAATAGTTCGTATGATAAAGATTACTCTGAAAAGAAGTAACTTATTAGACTCGATCCAATTGAGTGGAGAAGATGTTTTCTACTCTTAATTCCAAAAAGGATCACCATTGAACGACGAATGATGATATTCCCTTGATACCTATCATAAGCAGAAAATTGCATGCGTGTATAAAGTAATAAAAAAGAGAGGAGTCTCAAAAAGCTAAGAAAATTTGGTAAGCACCATAAAAGAATGTATGTACTAGTGATGTAACGAATATTCGTATTCGCAAAAAAAATGTGCGGATGTTTTGCGAATATTATTTCGGTAATAAAGTAACGGATATTCGGTAAAAGTACCGGATACTTACCCGGTACATTTTAGAAAAAGGTACTATAAGAAAATATTCTTTAAGAAAACCGAGGAGTTTTGAAATATTTTAAATTCCTATACCATTTTGAAAATTCGGCGACGGGGTGGGGGGGGGGTAGAAATTTTAATGATTGAGCGATATTGTAGAAATCTAAGCAAGTCAATATTCGCTATTCGCATTCGCAGTGGCGAATGTCGGCAACAAATATTCGCATTCGCGAATATCCAAAATCACACATTCGTTACTTAAATTCATTGTTTATTGATCTCTGTCTGTATTGATTATTTGTTTGTGATGTTAAACATTTTATAATTATATATTTTAATAATCTTATGTTGAATTTCCCAATTTTGATGATTTAATGCTAGTTCTGTCTTTTATCAATTAATTTTTAAAAAGTTTTATTGAATGGTTTATACGTATTATATTTAGCATACTGTTTTTTTTATTGTGTATTGTCCTTTTTTCATGATTGTTCCTTGTTGTTTAAATGTACTGTCTGTCATTTTTTTTTTTTTTTTTTTCTTAAAAGGTCAAGGGACCTTACATCCCTTGTGTCACTGCGACCATAACAGATCTATTGTGACATCCTTCTGTGTCATATCTCACTCTCAAGACCTAGGTGCGTCATGTAGCTCACTATTTGTCTTGGTGTGAGAAGTCTCACTTTCTCAGAGTCCAGCAGTGGACCTCCGAGGATGTGACTTCGGTTGCGAGCGAGTGCGTCACAGTTACAGAGGATGTGGATAGGTGTCTCATTATCCTCTGAACAAAATCTGCAGACTGGGGTATCTGACAGTCCTATTTTTGTCATGTGTTTCCGTAGTCTGCAGTGTCCCGTCAAGGTCCTGGTTAGAATCCTTATTTGTTTTTTATTAAGTTTTAGAACTTCTGTGGTGAACTTCCGCGAGTACCCTATCATTAGTTCCTTCGCGTGTTTCAACCCTATGCAATTGGACCAAATTTCGTGGCTCTGGTCCATGGCCCAGTTTCTTAGACTAAGCTTGATAGTGCTAAGCGGTAATCCGCATATGGGCTCAGGACCTACTGGTGGCTCCTCAGCGCCAGTTCTAGCAAGTTCATCAGCAGCTTCGTTGCCCATGACTCCACAATGCCCCGGTACCCAAACCAGCCTTACCGCGTTTTTCTCGCCTAGGCGATTCAGAACCTGTATGCATTCAAAAGTTAGTTTAGATCTCACCTCTACAGAACCTAGGGCTTTAAGCGCCGCCTGGCTATCTGAGAGGATATTAATCTTTTTGTTATGATATGATCGGTGAAGGTTCATATGAGCGCACTCCATAATTGCGCTCATTTCAGCCTGGAAAACAGTAGCATATTCTCCCAAGCAGACCGATTTGCTCAACCTAGGGTGGACGCCAAAGATTCCAGATCCTGCCCGACCATCTTTTTTGGATCCATCTGTGTACCATACAATGTCTCCATCTCGAAAGGTGTAGGGATCATTCTCTCGCCATGTCTCTCTTTCAAGTATGTCTATTGTGTAGTATTTAACAAAGCTGTAAGCCACATTCATGGTATCTGTGGGCATATCCATGATGGGTGCTTTGTGGAGGTCTGAATATAATCCTCTCATTATGCTGGAGCGCCAATTGTTCCTACCTCCCTTTGCCGCCCGTATCAATGCCATGCGAGCCTCCTTTTGCACATGTACGTGCAATGGGCTCAAACACAACATCGCCTCTAGGGCAGTCGTGGGTGTTGAGGACATAGCGCCCGTTGTGAGAAGACATGCAAGTCTCTGAATCTTGTTCAGGACATTTATGCATGTCTTCTGCTGAGTTTTCTTGTGCCATACCACACAGCCGTAGGTGATCATTGGTCTAACCATAGCTGTGTAGAGCCAGAGGGCTTGCCTCGGTTGAAGGCCCCATTTCAACCCAGCTATCCTATAGCTCGTACCTAGAGCTATTTTTGCTTTCTTGGTGATGTGTTCCAAGTGTGGGTTCCATGTCAGTCGTTGATCCAGGATTAGACCCAAATATTTAACTTCCTTGGAAAATGTTATAGTCTTCCCGAAGAGAGTTGGTGCTTTAAGTCCACCCAGCTTCCTTTTGTTGGTAAATGGGACTATAACAGTCTTGTTGGCGTTCACTGAGAGACCGTAGTCTTTACACCAGGTTTCCACCAATTTCAGAGCTTTTTGCATTTGGCTGGAAACAGTGCCTTGGAATTTTCCTACAACCGTAATTACCAGATCATCTGCATAGCCCTGTGTGTTAAAATAAGCATTATTTAGCTTCCATAAAAGACTATCGACTACGATGGACCATTCCAAGGGTGATAAAACACCTCCTTGAGGACATCCTCTCGCAATTCGAACATCCAATGTTTTGTCTAAAAGGGTCGTTTTGACAGTCCTATTTGACAGCATCGCTTCGATCCAATTAAGCGTCGTTTGGTCGATGCTCCTTTCAGTCATGCTTTTAAGTATGACATCCGTTGAGGTGTTATCAAAAGCTCCCTCAATGTCTAAGAAAGCGCATAGGGCAATTTCTTTGTCCTCTATGGCTTTTTCCAGTCTGTCTGTTAATTCGATCAGAGCGGATTCTGTAGATTTGCCTGTTTGATAGGCATGTTGTTTAGCATGTAGGGGTTTTATCTTGAGATATTTCTCCCTTATGTATAAATTTAGCACTTTCTCCATTGCTTTAAGCAGGAAGGAGGTAAGGCTAATTGGCCTGTAGGATTTAGGCTGTGACTTATCTTTGTCTCCGGCCTTGGGTATGTACGTTACCCTAACCTTAGTCCAATCCGTCGGTATGTATCCCCACGCAAAGCTTGCTCTGAAGATTTTAATTATTACAGGCAGGATGCTTTTTGCACCCTGCTGCAGTAAGGCAGGAAAAATGCCATCTTCCCCTTCAGATTTATATGGCTGAAAGCTGTCAATAGCCCACGAAACCTGATTGGGTCTGAATATCTCAGACGCTCTTCTCCAGTCTTCAATGTCCGGTCTGGACTTTTTTGTAGTCTGTGTTTGTAGAGTGTCCAATTCAGTGATATTCGATCCTGGAAAGTGAACCTGTGCCATTAGCTTCAGGGTCTCCTCTACATTCTCGGTAAACGTTCCATCGGTCTTTCTTAATAGACCTAGATAGGATGGAGGTGCTTTTGACAATATCTTGTGGATTTTGGCTACATGCGAAGGACCATTGATCTCTTCGCAGAACCTCCTCCAAGACATTCTCTTAGCCCTCCTTAGTTCACGATTGAATTCCGTAAGGGCCTGTTTGTAGGATTCCCAGTCACCATTGATTTTAGCTCTATTGAAGAGTCTCCGGGATTCTCTCCTTAGTAGATTCAATTTTTCATTCCACCAAGGTACCTTGCGGTTTGTATTGATGGTTTTTAAGGGACAATTGTCTGTGTATGCGTTCAACATACACAAATTGAGATCCCCTACCGCTGATTCAATCTGCTCGATTGATCTAACAGTTTTTGTCACATTTTTTATGCTTTCCTCTAACTGGTGCCTGTAGCCGTCCCAGTTAGTAACCCTGGGGTTCCGGTAAGATTCAGATTCTCTTGCTTTGTTAGCTAGGACGTTGAATCTGATGTATTTGTGGTCTGACATAGTTATATCCCCACAGACATACCAGTCTCGTGTGCGGTCCACTAATGACTCTGCGCAGATAGTAATATCTAATACCTCTTCTCGCACTCTAGTGACAAAAGTTGGAGTGGCGCCACTATTGAGTGTATGCAGTTTGTTCGTTAGGAGGTAATCATATAGTATTTCACCTCTATGATTCGTATCCGTGCTTCCCCAAGTAGTATGATGGGAGTTACTGTCGCATCCTAGGATCAATTGGGCTCCCTGGTCAGCGCAGTAGTCCACAATTGGGGCTAATTGCAACGTTGGGTCATCTTTTTCTCCAGGCAGGTACGCAGAACATATTACTATTCTTTGGGATTCCTGTCCAGGGAGTGTTATATATGCTGCTACCAGATCATCCGTGCAGATTTCCGGTATTGGCAGAAATTTAATGTTTTGAGCGAATATAATACAGGCTCTTGGTCTATCTCCGTTGGTGGTGTATAAAACCCTGCCCGCGGTTCCAAGTCCTGCAACCGTATTTTTGATGATCCACGGTTCTTGTATCAGAGCCACGTCCAATTTCTCCCGTAGCATTTTTTCGGAGAGTAATGCGGAGGCAGCCTTCGCATGGTGTAGGTTTATTTGAATTATCTTGAACGTGGCTTGATTAATGGAATGGTTGGGTGTGGAAGTTTGGAGAGGGAGGTGGTCAGAGGAAGGCGTTGTGCCTTGTGGAAGGTTAATAGGAAAGGGTTTGGACATGATTTTTGGATTTGGGTGGATAGGGTGAGGGAGGGTTATTTAGAGGCTTCATCAACGTGCCTTACGGTGGGAGAGGGCTGTTGAGCACCTCTCCTCTTCCGCGAGCCCCTGTTGCGTCGCCTTTTGTTGGGGAGTTCCTTGGGGTCCTCTCCAGCTGAAGTATTGACCTGCTTCTGCCTGAGTAGGGTCAGTGTTCCTTTCTTGGAAGCCGCCGTCCCCACCGACACAGGTCTTTCTTCTGTCGGGGTGGCATTTGGTACATTTCCGCTGGGGCCAGGCAGGGTCTCGGTCTCCACGGCAGGGCAGACAGGTCCTTTCGGATCCTTAGACTGCTCCACTGCGGAGGTTCCGATCCTCACATCCTGAAGCCCTGGGATCTGCTCCCTGCCAGTTTGTGCCCTTACACGTATGTGTATGGCTCCAAACCCAAAGATAGGCCTGAACTGGATCTTCATTAGTCCCTCGAGGGCGGCATTGTCAAAGGAAAAAGTTACCGTTTGACCCTTTCCCTCGTGGGCACTTCGGTTAAGGATTCTCCATCCTAGGCAGTTCAGGCCTATGTTCTGCACATCAAGTCGGTTCAGCAAGACTCTTGTCTCCAAGGGGGAACCCGGAATCCATGCTGTTCCGAAGATAGGCTTGGGCATGTCTTGTTCATCCATAGCCCGTAGACAAGCCCCTTCATACGGCCTCAAACTTTCGACGCAGCTAGCCAGCCACGACCTGCTGCGATCATCGCCGCAGACCACGATCAGCCAACCCGCCCGAAAGTGAGTTCCCAGAAATCTTGGGCCCATTCCACTGCCCGAGATTTCATCCACTTTTTTGAGTATTGATTCTGCAATCAGTCTCATCTCTTCATCATTCAGGCTTTTGTTTATGTCCCGAATGCCTACTCTAATAGAGCAAGCTATATCTTTGAAGCTGGGACCTGAGGTGTCTCCATGCTTTCTGATTTTTTTGCCCTCTCTTGGAGGCTCCTCCGTAGAGCGTGGCCTCTTGCTAGCCCTCTTCTCCTTGGAGTGGGCCTCCGAAGCGGGTTTAAAAGGTTTTATGCAGAGGGTCATTGCCTCTTCACGGCTCCTGCCCTCTACAAGAAGTTTCTTTAACCGCCTTCTCGCTGCTCCCGTCAGGTAGGGCCTAGTGTGCCTCTTATCTTCCAGTTGCATAGAGTGGTCAAGTGACTTTATGTCTCCTTTTTCTGTGGATGCGGAGGTATCAGGTATATCCTCCACATCCTTCTTTTTTGTTGCAGAGGTGCTAGGTGCCTCCTCTACATCCATTTTCTTCTTTGTGGAGGTGCCAGGTGCCTCCTCCACATCTATGTTCTTCTCTATGGAGGTGCCAGGTGCATCCTCCATTTCCATCTTTTTCACTGTGGAGGTGCCATATACATCCTCCACAGCCATCTTCTTCGTGTCCTCAATAATCTTTTCCATTTTTTGTTTTTCATTTTCCATATTGTTCCCACGAGAAGCTAGGGAAATAAACGTCCACCCCTACAGAGCCCCGCATGTAGAGGTAAGGCTATATATCGCCCTGAGGTCGCCTGGTATCAGAGAGCCTCCGTTAATGACTAACCTACCCGTTAGCCACGCATCCATCGGCACGGGTCGGATGACACCTTAGATTGGGGTTTTTGGATAAGAAGGTTGGCTCCTTCCGGAGTGATGGGAACTTGTGTGACGGGATGGGAGTACTCTTTTAGGAGAGAGAATAGGATTCAGGTGTAGGTTATACCTTACATGCTGGAGTGACATGCAGAGGCATTCTGTTTGGTCCACGACTCCTTATTGATTATTCGGAGTAGCCATGACAGGGAACGAATCCTGAGTCACGGGTTCCCCCAATCCGCCACCCAGGGGGACGCGCTTGGTAGGGGTGACTTCCCCCCCAAGAAAAACTGTCTGTCATGCAATTTCTACAATTTTATTTTATACATGTAAAAGGCTCACGCCGTATATTGTAATAATAAATAAATAAATAAATCACTAGTATGTACGTAGGTGTAGGTAATCTTAAATGTACACTTTAGCAACATAATTTTTAATATGATATAATATTTCATGAAGTTAATCAGTAAGTTATGTTCAACAAAATACCAACAATAACTAAGTAGGACAATGAAAGGGGTAAGCTGCGAAGTATCAAATTTCTTATATTTGTGGGAACCGCATTAACTAATAGGTTTACTAAATTAGTAAACAAACATTAGGTGGCTTAGAAATTATGTGAATATAAGTATTGAGTTGTTATAAAGGATAGGGTTATTTCAAGTTATTATATTATTTCTCCCTATAGGTACTTTTGTACTATTTGAAATATTTAATTAAGTTTACATAAAAAATGATGTTGCTCAAAACAGTTCCAAAGAGACATTCAGCAATGAAGAGACGATCAGTAACATAAAAAATGAGTGTGCCCATAAATGTCACACTCATTTTTTGTGTGACATTTATGGGCTTTGCTTCTTTATTATATTATGCAGATGATCCACTGACTACCCCACATTTGGAAATTCCGTTATGGTATGAATGAACGAATAATAAAATGTTAAAGTTAGTTATTTTTTTAACATTATATTATCTGTTGACAGTTTTCTAAAACTTTTCTGTTTGTCGTTTATTAGTACTGTAATAATCTAGAGTTTAATAGTCTTTACACAGGATTCCCCTCTGATAAAATGATTGTGTTGAATAACATTAATATTACAACAACGGCGGAGGGTGAATCTATAATAAGTTGGATATCTTCACACTCACTTAATTCTTGCGACGTTTTGGTCAATGTTATACATATGTAGGTAACTACTATAATATATTGATGGATACCTATAATAGGAACATAATATATTCCTCTAATTTTACTTGTATTTCAAAAACATGGTTTCATCAGGAAAACAAATAATGTATAAAATAAGTCCCATTCTTTCTTTCTATATCCTACTAGAGCTGTCACTACTGACGTGACATAACCAGGCTGATGAGAGCAAAGAGAAAGCTGCTCACCTCCTAGCATCTCTATAATTTATTTATTTATTTATTATTTACTGTACATTGATTAAAAGCAGTTAATAGTAGAAAAGTAGGAGAAATCAGCATAAAAGTATAGAACAATGGCACCAAAGAAGGAAGCTGTCCCTCCCCTAAAGGTCAGATTAAATATTACAAGGTGGTTCTAAAATTATTTAAGAAAAATTAAAAGATTGTGAAACATTTCAAATTATCTTACAAAATTGAAATTTGATAAGGGGAAGAAGTAAAAAAAAATTGCGTGCGTCCTACGTTATAAATAATCTACTGCCCCCCCCTAAATAGAGAAAATACTGGATTCACGTCCACGACTACTAACCTCATGGATGTGTTGTGTAATATAGTACTGTTTAAAAATAATAACAATAAAGTAAGTATAGGTATACAAGGAATGTTAAAAATAAGTAAGGCTATTGACGAGGAACCAAATTTCATAATTATGATTTTAATATTGATTTTTGTCGATCGATCTGCTTATATCTTAGTCTTATGAGGTGCAATAAAATATAAATGAAATGAATCTAAGTAACTTTCCCATCTTTGATATTTTTTATTGGCGTCATCAATAATAATTAATCTCTATGAAAATAAATCGAAACAATGCGGCTCCTGCTTTGAAGTTCAGTTATTAACTATATTTATGTCGGAATATTGTTACATTTAGGTAGGTAGGTATATGTAAGTGCATGTTCACACAGAGTCAGTACCCACTATTTAATCCATATTAATTGTCTCAAGAATGTCCCTATTGGTTATTCTGTTGTACTCGGCTGCGCCTCCCTATGATCTTGGCCTCATTAAACTGATTGTTGAGTCGCTTATCCCAACTTAATGCAATTGTCGGGATGTATCACAGACATCCTTATCTCACATCACATAATGCTCTAATATGTCTGCGTATCTCGTTCCTTACTCATCCTATTAAAATAATAGTCAACTAATCGTTACACATTGACCTTGGGGAGAAATGCATTAGGTAAGTGTAGTTAGTAGATCAGCAAAACTACTGCAAGCTATATTTAGAATATTGTAAACTATGTAAGTACATTGCAAGTGAAGAAAGAATGTACATATTTCAGCAACTAATTGTTGTACTAGTCTATTCGACATTGCATTTGAACCATTCAACAGATCTTAGTAACAATTTTTAGTTATTATATGCACGTTAAATCAAATGTGGTAAACCCATTTTCAAAAACCTATTTGATATCAATATTCCATACAAAATTAGTCAAATCTATTCATAAAAACTTTTGCTATTTTATTCGTCCAAGCGATTATACACGCATGCTCTACGGTTTCCTAATATTCGTATACCAAATAATATATTTAGTGGCAATTTATTTATAATATTTTTACGCTTTATATGACTAGAAGATACTAAATATATTTTATTCTGAATTACTGTGTAAAAGATCACAATATCCCCAAGTATTCATTTTAATAATTTGGTATTTTAGAAAAATTCACTACTTATACTTCCTTTGGCTTTTCTTTGCTAATTTACTAACGAGAGTTTGGTTCCAACTAATTGTAAATGACTCCTTAATTACAATTGTCCAATTACGGTAAATGATCTGACACGCATTCCACGTTGTCCTGCACTAATGTACTTAGTATTGTAAATGAACGACACAATGTGGCGTCATCTGTTGCAAGCCTTATTATTATAACACTACCAAACCAGAGTACCAAAAGCTGATCTCCGATAAGAATCTCCAAACAACACGCGACCTCCCCTACTCTTTCATTCTCTCTGGCTACCCCCTCCACCTATATTCCATCTGCACTGACAATTGCATCTAATCAACTGTGGATGTTTTTGATGATAATATAAAAGTCAAAATTGACTACCGTTGTGTACAATGTACATTTGCATCGACGAAAAAAAAGATAAAAATAACACGATTTATGTAAAACACTGAATGTTTATTATTATGATATAATGTTTTGGTTAGCTGGAAGATATTGCCTCCAGGCAATAAGCTCGCCAATTGCTCATGATTTTTTTTTCTGATCAATAAAGTGTTCTTATTATTATTATTATTAAGCACACAATATTCAAACTCCATTAGTGGTGGTGTTAAAGTAATTTACCCCAATAAATGATAAAATTATCTTTTATGCCTTCTTTAGTGACATAACGTTAAAGAATAAATTACTAATAATATACTAAATAGCAATGTTATGAAAGCAGATAAACACGATTTCTAAATTATAGTTGTAAGTAACTATAAAGAAATCAATATTCATAATTTGAAACCGAGACAGCCTTCTTCACTGACTCCCTTGGGACGTACTAATGTCTAAGGCTGATAAACGACACAAAAAATGAAGTAATCCGAAATCATCTTCGCCATTACCATAATAACCTAATTAAAGTTTTGTGTATAATATTAGGATACAGTAATTATTAGATTTAGATATAAGCACCTACCGCAAGAATTGTATTATAAGTTAGAATACATATAAATAAAATATAATAATGCATAGACAATTGAACACACATATGTGAAGGGTGGTGTGTATATGAATTAATTTTATTGTTTCGGGGTAAGTGGACCCCTCTCACCTATCCTCTATTCAGTAAGTGCATAATGTTATGTAAATTAACAAGCAATTGAGGAGATTGTGATGGCATGTGCGATACTGATACGGTCATCATTATACAATGGCGGCTCGTAATATTATTATAAAATAAATTTTACACGTGAAATACACTAGAAGCAATTAATCGGTAATGATTTCTTACCTGAATATTTTTTTGTGTTTTTTTGTTTACTTTGTATAGGTATTACTCCTGAATAGGTATCTCTATAATGAAAAGAGGTATGATAATAATATTTTAGTTAAAAATGCATCGGTATTGATTTAAATTAATAAGTACATGTCTTTTAGGGCTGCATTGATTGATCATATTCGTTGATTATAAGAGGTATTTTGGAAATTACAACAAACATTCATCTAAAAATAGTATAAAATGACAGATAGATGTGTATTGAATTTTGAAATGTCTCTATTTTTAAACAATTCAAATAGGTTGCTTCACGGCCAGCCACTGAAATAGTTAATTCGGTAGTTTGCGTGTTGATGCCACAAGTTATTCCAATATTTAAACTAAATATGTAAATCGTACATTGGCGTAGGGTGGCGCAAGGCTTGCACCTCGTGCCATGTCAACCATATGGTCTGCAGTCAAATGATTATTATTTTGTAATTCTTATTCATACTTTCACCCCAAAATCATTATTATTCATCTCGTCATCAGCAATTATTTTTTCTATTGCTTTAACACGGAAATTAATTGCCAACAATTCCACTACATCGATGATTCACACTTTTGTATTAAAAAATGTATCGTAAATACAAGCAGTATCAGTATTACGGCAATCGCTATTTTGTCGAACAATTTCTATATTTACCTACATACTCTATTATATGTAGGTAATAGGTACCAAATAGACAAGTTACATTACATATGTAGTAGGCACTCTAAAAACTCATAAGTTTTTCGCTGTTCATAAAAACAATGTTAATCACACATACAGTTTTGTTGTTACAGATTTCCGTGCAATAAGCACGTCTATTGTATTTATTTATTTTTTACAATACAAAAAGAAAGAGTAATATTTTTTCCCATCAATTAGCATAAGAAGCTATTGCTTACATTAATTGTGAAACAATGAATTACCTAATGAATTATTAGATAAAGCAAGAAAATTTATAACGTGACCATCGATTTGCCAAATACCACATTTATGTAATTTCTTAGAGTATGGCAATAAAAATTGACATACTTAGAACACCTTTTGTACTTATATACTTACGTATTTTCTATTAATTTTATATTCACCAACTTCATATACTTTGTACTTATATACTTACGTATTTTCTATTAATTTTATATTCACCAACTTCATATACTTTGTACATAACACACAAATTCATATTAACCTCATTGAATTCATGTGTTTCAATATAAAAACGACACGTATTATAATCAAAGTCCCACTGTGCCATATAGCTTCCGCATATTGTACTTAATAAGGGTGGAGTATATAGTTGTTATTAATGATTTTTAAATCAGATTAGGAAACACGCAGCAGGACATATGGGATGCTGTAGGTAATGTATTTTTTAACATCTATGAATTGCAACTAACTACATATATAATATTATACGCAGACTGCATACTCCAGTTGTTGATATCTTCCAGATATGCCGATTATGGTACCTACCAATAAAGGAAGCAAACTCTTCGAATGACAAGAAAACTTTTATATAGCTATACCATCATGGCATATCCCACAAGTGGGGCAGCCAGTAGACTAACTGCATGCAAGAAACATGCAAACTGTCCTCTTCGTGCCAATATAAAATCAAGACATTCAGGATGGGTGGCAAACCTCATCGCTGAATTTAAGATGTACAATGTCTTAACTTTTCGAACACCTGCCTTTTACAGGACACTCGAAAACTTACGGGGAAGAGTGGGATACCAATTCTTTACCGGGTGCTCCACGGGATACTTTTACATATCACTGCAGAAAAACAATTAAAAATTCAGACCGTGTAAGCCTGCATGCACTGAGAAAAATACTAACGAAATTTACCAACGAATCATTGGTACGTACAATCAGATTAGGACCAGAGATAGTACAAACGATTCATTAGTACGAATGTATAAAATTAACTTTTCGCAAACAGATTGTTGGTAAATTTACCAATGATTTGTTTACGAAAAGTTAATATTATAGATTCGTACTAACGAATTGTTTGTACTATCTCTGGTCCTAATCTGATAGTACGTACCTACCAATGATTCGTTGTGAGTATTTTTTTCAGTGTGTATCACTCCAATAAGGTACCTACATACCTCATCTACCTGTCCAATTACTGTTGTAGGTAATGTAGTAGGTACCTAAATGTTTTCGTCATTTGTGTAATAATATTATTTTCATAAAGTTTGCATCATGTTCATACCACATAGGACATTAGAAATTATTCAATAGGCAAAATAATGTGAATGTTTATCTTATATTTATCTACCATGCATAATGTTATTGCTCATAGGTACATTAATTGTTGTAGCTATTCGTAAGGTATATGTATGTATTGTATATATTATATTACGTTGTAGGTACTTGCAATATAATAAATATATAATGTAATGACAATCTTTAACACCTGTCTAGAAATTGTTATTAGCGTTTAGTGACACGAGTCAAGTACAGTTTTTCAATAATATGTACTGATATGCATTTAAAAGGATTTTTTTTTCTATTATTAAATCTTGATTTTCTTAAGCCTAATAATGTGCTTTCTCTGCTTTGGTCTCTTTTAATATGAATGTGAACTACTTAGTTTGCTTGTTACAATAATAATATACATTTATATCGACCTCACAACTTAAATTCAGTAACTTCTTCTAGAAAAAATGCACCACTGTTTTGCCTTCCTTAAATAAAATACTCACAAGTACAAATGAGTTCAAAACTAATATTTCAAATCCATTTGACGATGTTTAATATACTTAAAATCATTTTTCTTGAGAACTAAGAGTAGAATCTAATCATCAAAACAAATACTGGACAAACAAAGCATTTATATTTTATATTCTTTTCAAGACTGAAAATCCTCATAATAAGTTCTGAAATACCACAAGCAGCTTAACAGCATTGAAAATAATGATTGAAAATCTTGACCTAATGGCAATATATTATGAAAACCACATTTTTTTTAAAATCGAGGAAATTTTCATGCGGGTTTCCACGTGACAAAGCACTCTTTTTATTTGAATAGATATTTTTACTATCTGCTTACTACGAGTAGATATAATATAATAGCTCAAACATGTGTATCAATTACGAGTAGATGTGTATGTTATTTAACTATTTGCAATAAATACCTAGATGACTTTGTAATGTTTTGAAATTGAAAAGTTACTACAAATAATAACAATATAATTAAACCTTTGTTTTCAAAATAAATTTGTACAAAAGGCGTACATATTATATGAGGCAATGTCTTTCAGTAAACCTAATACAATACTCGATAAATATGTTCAGCATAAAGAGAGCTAAGGTAATAATTATTCGAGTATTGTGACATATTTTCACTTTAAAGTGATTCGTTTACAGATTTGGGATAACATTTGTGGTATTAGAAAATTTAGCAATAAATCGATTTACCAATTTTACCATTTTTAAAATTTACTAATTTTATTATGTAAAATTCTCACGATCATTAGACGTCCACAAATGATGCGAAATGGACACCGACTAAAATAGGACAATGGAAAGATGTACACAAGTATAATACATGTATGTTTTGGTAAGGTATCTGCCGATTCTATACTTACAATAGAATATTACCTATACACTTTCCCTTTATTAACATAGAACTAAATACTATGACTAAAGGCACATTTAAATGTATAATATTTTCCTATGAACTTGTGTAAGGTAGATAGCTACGAATATAATATTATTTCCGCAAGCTGCAATCGTGCCACGAGTCCTGATGAAATAAAATAAATAGGCAGCAAACAAGTGCAATGATGTTGAATCTATTTTAAGCGATACTAGATAACTTGCAACCTGTAGTTAATAAGCTATGCATTTTTATAGAAATGTAGGTATATGATATTATACCAATACTTTCAAAGATGTGGGTTAACTAATGATCACAGATATGTAGGTACACATAATATCTACCTATAACGATTAATTGCAACCCTTATTGCTATTTTTTTCATTAACTGGGTAATTAAAAAAAAACATTTGCCATCAGTAAACATCTTGAAGTCATCGATTATAAATATTTTGCTTTCAATTGTGAAGATATTTATGTGGGTATAGAAATAGAAAAATAAAATGACAAGGTTTAGTTATGGTTTGGATCTTGCTATCAGCTGTTTCCTCCTGCCTAATTTGAGGCATACATTATGTTCCCAGTGATGTGAGTTATTTTTATTTCAATTTTGATGTCTAAAGACATGTTTCACAGAAGAGACAATAATAACTTTGAGAAATCCAGGACTCAACACTGTTCCCAATGTCATGTTTCTTATGTCGTTGTCACACAAAATGTTAGCGATAAAGGCGAATCATACTGAATGTAAGAAATTTCAAGGAAGAAGAAACATTAAACTATCATGACACATAATCAAAATAGTACCTACAGTGAGTAAGAGCATATTATGTTTATCTATTTCTATATATATATGTATCATGTTTATTCCCACGAAAAAAGGAAATAAAAAAAATCTAAATCATCCCGGCAGCATATATAGTAATGTACATATCTACGAAGATACATATTAAGTATATATATTTTTTATTAAACAATGATATCTAATAACCATTAATCATCCAAATTAAATGGTCATTTTTTGCATCATTTGAATAAAGTCATATAAATTTATGGCGTCAATTATTTATTAAATAAAATAATGCGTTATAATTTCAATTGTTGCTCTGTTTAGGATCATGCATTAATTAAACGTTTTAATAAGTGTCCTCCCCGCACAAACAACCCTTTTAATATTGTTCCTCTTGTTTATAAAAAATATATACCTACCTACCTATAATATTATATGGGGTGCGGTATAATGGGAGACCAGTAGACCAGAATTATTCCTTAACCCCGGGTTCAATTTGCGAGCAACAGGAGTCCACTCAATGTAACAATTTAAAATGCATACAGATATAGACTCGTATGTATATATATATATATATATCTTTATAATTTTTAACAATTTAAAATGCATACAGATAAAGACTCGTATATAGATATCTTTATAATTTTTAACAATTTAAAATGCATACAGTTATAGACTCGTATATAGACATCTTAAGTTTTTACATTTTTTGTTTATTTTTTTACGCAAGAAAAGTATTAATCTATACCAGGGCTTCTTAAACTGTGGGTCGCGACCCCCAGGGGGGTCGCGAGACCCGTCAACGTTTCCAATTATATATATGTGAAATGAATGGGTACGTATTCTTTAATCCTTATTTTATTTACATTGTAAAATAGTGCGATATTACATCTACATCTACGGTTAATACTACTACTACTACTATACTATACTACTATACTCTTCGTGCCAAAATAAAATCAAGACATTCAGGATGGGTGGCAAACCTCATCGCTGAATTTAAGATGTAAAATGTCTTACGGTTAATATATATTTCATTATATGGAGAAGGGGGTCGTTTAAAATTTCCTAAGCTTGAAGGGGGTCGCTATATAAAAAAGTTTAAGAAGCCCTGATCTATACCTTCGCGACATCTCTCACAAGCGATGTAGTTAGTGGAGTAACTTTTGTGTGTAATGAACACACAGGATTTCTCCGTAATATAAAAAATAAAATATATTACATTGCATAACCTAACAAAAACCCAGATATATCTTGAAAAAAAACAGTGGGAGAGCTCTATTCCTAGAACTCCGGAAAACAAGGATGAAAATACAGTACAATGCAGAATATACAGTCATTCAATTACATATGTAGAATATACAGTCATTTAACACTTAAAAAAGGCGTAATTGTAGTATACTTTGGTATACATAAATGTGAAACATAAAACAGTGTTTTTTATATTTTATATTATTAAAATGTTGTTTCACAATGTCAACACTGAAACATTAAATTTACTTAAAAAAGAGTTTGTCGACAAGTTTCAACAATTTAATTATTTGTTGTAAAATTATGTGTTGTTTTTTTTTTTTTTTTTTTATTTTTATATTTGCCCGTAAACACGGTTTGCTATATCGACTTCATTATTATAATTATATTTCTAATATTGTATTTCACTTTCTGATAATGTTTTTTTGCTGACTTTCTTGTTGTTTTTTATGTTAATGTAAGGAAATTGTTTGTATTGCTTGTAAATGAGTCATTGTTATAAAAGGCTTTTGTGCCGTTGAATGTATGAATAAATAAATAAATAAATAAAACTTATAAATTAAATTTCTGCCTAATTTTAATCATCATAGTATTAACCATGGTTGTGTAATTTTTAACTTTCCGTATAAACTATGTACCTAATTATGTTAAAATACGTAAGTTAGTATATGCATAATACCTAGGTACATTTATTATAGCTTTGGATTTCGTATTGCTTTTCGGTTATGGAAAATTAATTATAATATATTTTTTTCTATACCATCACGTCGCCTCTCAAAAATGTGATAGCCAATGATCATCATGAAAAAGCGTTTTTTCTTGACCGCTATTACAGACATTTTCACCTTTTTCAATTATGTTTTGATCAGGCTGGTACCTATGTTGGCGAAAAATCTTTGAATAATTTTATTTATATCATATCTTTTGTATTAGGTATCACCACCGAGAAAAAACATTCAATAATTGAAAAAATATTCTCCTTTATATACCTACAACCCTTTGTTGTGTTTCGTACTAGTTTGTAGTAGCAATCGTCAAGCGTTTCATGAGTGTTCTAAATTTGATTTCTTTCCTTTGTTTATGCGCTGTGAGGACCATGCCACTGCAACGCCCTCGGGTTATCGTGGGAAGATCCGGAACCTCACATTTGTCATAAAGTTGCAGTTTGGCGGGAGATGAAATAACTTTTTATAATCAAAATAAGTGCACTTTTAATTATCATACGCGATATCTCGTTGGTTAAAATTGTGTTACAGTTTATTTGATCTTCGTATAACCATTGGGGTAAGTTATTTCGTACTAATATTCGATTATTTTAAGTGTATTTCGATTTGCATACATAGGGAGACAATGTCATTTTTATTTGACTGTCTAATTATTTACTTTGGTACATTTTACGCGCGATCAATCCTAGTGGAATCTATGAATATTATTGGGTATCTTTATGTAAGATACTAGAAAGTTTTGTGCTAGTTTTGATAAAAATATTTTCCTTTCATGTTACATGTAATCAGTTCAACAGTAAGGTATACCTAACTTCTTCGTCAGCCGATAAATAATTAGGTTTTAACAATGTTTTGATTCATACATATTTCTATCTTTTCATTATTATGCTTTGATTATAACATATTAAGGTACTTTATATGATATTACTATGATTTCTTAGCATTTCTAACTATGATTCTTTAAAAAATGATAATTTACCAACTACAGATATGTATCTATAACTTCAGGTACGATTTTTTACTTCTTTGAATAGGAGTGAACTAATAGTTAATTATATTATACCTACAAGAGGTCAAACATCGCTGTGACAAAATATGTTTCACTTATATATAAATTTTATTTTTTTTATCCAAAAGTTAACGAAATAAAATTTATACTGAGCCTAGCGAATATTTTCTTCAATTTTTCATTCTACAAGATACATACCTAACCTATATATTTTGTGTAAATGAATCATACTTACCAACTTCGTTTTACAATATATTTTTTTGTACCGTGAGACCCTCTTTAAATGTTTCGCATACAAACCACTACTTTTTGGTTTCCAACCGAGATGCATACACACAAGCAAAATGTAATATCATAAAAATACAATATAACAAAACGCAATCATATAGAACCAATGAATCGAGAAGTGTCCTCTTATCTCCACTACATCTCTTATCGGACCTCCCATGGCGGGAAGCTTATCAACTTACCAACTCCCGTCACACCAGACATACCCAACTACCCAGTCGTTATGTTGATTTTACACACGAAATTCATAACAATGTGTAGATTTGTTTCGTTTCGTACTAATTGTATTTTTTAAGAGAAATGTACCTACATTAAAAAAAATTGTATTTTATGCAAAAGGTAGCTGTATCTTATAGCCTTGTAAATTTTTGTTTAACTTTACTAAGTCAAAAGTGCAAAAATTTAGGCAAGACATAATCCCTATGAGTTGTCTTGCTCTATAGTAAGTAAGTTGATCTTTGGCATAACCTCTCTCTCTCTCTCTTTCTGACATTGCACACAATATGTGATGTCGCACACGAGTGATGCTGAGCCAAGGCATAACCGTACCGAGTTGCACTTTGTCATACATTACATCAAGAAATAAAATGCGCTAAACCGTTGTATTGGTTTTCATACAAAATGTGTTTCAGTCATGCTTTTTCGGCCGTGTTAAGACACTAAATTAGACACATTCATAAAGAAAGAAAATTAGGTGTACATTTCTTGCTTGATTTTATATACCTGCGTAAAATTTTATACATTTTATTTAGTTAGAATGTGTCCAGTGAAAAAAAGTGTTCGCGGGTTATTCTACATATTATAATGAGACCTTATTTTATTTCAATAGTTTATTGTCATTCCCACATTCCTCTCAATATTTTATATTTCCTTTAAATAGCTCTATCGTCATACAATGTATGAATGCGTAAGTGATTCCACATCATTGAATCAATTATTTAGTCTCATAGACATGGGTATGTACTTGATACTGTATATTTGGTAAATTATGTAGGTATGTGTGCATTGTTAAAATTATACAATATCATATTGAAAATAATACTATTATGACGAAATTCTATTGAAACTGTGGATTATATCGCAATTAATATTATATAGTATGGAAAAAGTTGTTATTTTGAATTATTTTAATAATAATATATATATAATTGATACAAAATTAAATTGCTTTTTATCAATATACAGTCACGAATAAATAAATAAATATTACTTCAGCCGGTATTTTTTATTATCAAAACTATTTCTGTTTTTTATATCCTTACTGTACTTGTTCATTATGTTGGTTTTAGATTTTTCGTATGTTTTTTTGTGCGTATCTGTATAAGAAGTTTTTAAATATCAGAGTATATTCTTTTTTTTGCATTAAAAATGACAAATTATTACCATAAAACTATAACGTTTACAATAAGATGCACAAGGGATACTGAGTGAATTAGAAATACATTCATAAAAAGATTCTTTTTTGAAGAACTGAAGAACCCTCGAGATCTTGATTTAATTTTATAACAATTTTTGGAACAAATTTCTTGTCTTTACTCTCTTCACTTCTATCCGTATATGTATATTTAATATATTTTTAAAATAATTTTAATGTTTCGTTACCTCTAGTAGGTGTGTATAGAGTAATGCACGTAATGTGTATAGTTCACAAATATTTTGACTTTGATTTTTCACACAATAAATACTTACCAAGAGAAACTTGTACAAACACTAAACATCATCGTTAACTTTATATAGTAAAGCGATAAGATCTCTTTCAAAAGATCGCTCAATCAAACGTATCCCAAAAACTTATTTTTATGACAGTGTGAAAAAGGGGTTGCAAATTTGCGTGAAACTACCGCATCATAAGATTGTTAAAAAATCCCGCAGAGATCAGATAAGTAGGACCCTTACCTCGCCACCTGTCAAAGGGTTGCCATCAGCACTCACCGCTTTGAATGAAGTGAAGGGTTAAAGAGTAACAAATTTTCACACAGGTAACACACAAAAACATACAATTCTTTCATACAATACAACAAGCTACCAACTTCAAGATCACTAAAGATTAAGTGGCATTCATTTATTGTATCGATGTATTGAAAGCTCATTGTTACTTTGGGATCACTTTAACGAGAGGACTATTGTATACCTTCGCCTTGATATTAAAATATTGTAACAAGGTATTTTGTTTATTGTTTTTTGAGTGATCGTATATAGTGACACTTGTTTCAGTAGCACATACGTATGTACGAGTAGGTATGTATCGCTTTAAAATAAAATTATTCATATTTTTACTACCTGTGAGAAATTTATTGTTCCTAATTTTTCTTTATACACGTACGGGTGAACAACAAAATGAAAGTTTCATTGATATCTTGCAGCATTTTGTAAAAAAACCTACTTGAGTACCTACTAGCTAGATTCTACTTTCATGTAACTACTAAAGTTTATAATATTGTAAACTGACTATTTAACTAACTATTCCAAAATTAGATATATTTCTACCCAGGATCTCAGTATGCATATGAGAATATAAACATAGATTATAAAATATGCAATTTATCCTGAACATTACACGCAGCTAATCTGCTGGCTATACGGCATAGATACTTGTGAGATGTGCCGTAATGGTGTAGCAGTAGTATGGTAGATCCTAAACATTAAATATTTTTGTAAATTACCAAGCAAAATATAGCACGTACCTGTAATAACATGAAACGTAGATTACTTTTAATAATAAAAATGACACCACAGAAGTTCGATATTATTATGCTGACAATATGAGCCATAATTTTATTAAAACACCTGTTTCTTATGTGAATACATTATGTACCGATAACATTACTATTACAATAAATTTGTACAAAATAATATTACATTGTCATATCAGACATTACCATTACTACACACAATCAATTCTACATTCACATTATATTGCCATTTAGGTACTCATTATAATATGACTTCAAGTGGGTACCTACCTTTGACAAACAATGGGAGAAATGCGTAGGTATTTGCTCGATTTTTTATTTTGTGGCATATATAATAAGCTCAGTTGAAACTTACCTAAATCATTTCTTGACGGTTATTTTAAAAAATTATAATATTTCAACATGGTTGAAAAAAGCATATAGGTACCTAAATATACACAATGTGAATTTGGGTAGTTTTTTTATACAAAACTTAGAATATGCATTAATTTGAAGACTTTGTAACTTAACTTCCATTAAAAAAAAAACAAATGTAGCAGAATGCATAATAACATAATTAATTACTATAGAAAATAGACAGAATATCTTAAAGAATATCATCGGATGTTAGTTTACAGTGTCGATAGCAAGTGCTACTATAATGTACCTTCGTTTTATTATTTGTAATAAAGTATTTTATCATCTGCAGCTGAAGTTCTTATTCCTATTGGATATGTGTGACATTATAGATAAACCTACATAATATATGTAAACTAAATAAGTATTTTTATTTAGCAACTTATCCACAGTTGCCAGCTTAGGATCAGCTGTCCTATTTTTATGTGTCGATTCGAGATGGGATAGGCATACCTACTCGTGATGCAGAATTACTCGTGTCTACAATCTACAATATTATTTTATTGCCTTATTTTTATACTTCAGGTTGCAATACTCTACGTAGCTATTCTGTTATATATGATTCGTACGTGGTATGAAAATAAAGATGTGACGGATTCATTGATATGCTAGCTGCGTACCATGGCGGTCGAACAAGGTTCTGATTACTAAATGGGTTCCAATTTTAATTCTTTATAGTTCTACATGATTAAATATGATAAGTAAGTTAATAGTCTCGGACATTTATTCAAGAGTCTTGTTGCTCAAATCCCAAAACGGGCCAACTTTACCTGTACATCAAAAACATATCGTTTATTGTGAGATTGTAGTAAAGTATTTAGGTTTATCACAAACCAAAATTATTTAGCTTCAAGATGATGAAATTAGTTATTGTAGAGATATTTTTATGTGGCAAGTGTAAGAAACTGGATGAATGTAGAGGAAGCGAAAGAAGTAGGTATGTAATGATAGATCAACGTGGTGTTCTGTTCTCTCTGCCTACCCCACCTCGGATACGGCGTGAGGATATAGATAGATAGATTTTACATTTTTATAGGTATTACAAATTTTACAAATATAATTAAAAGAGCATAATGCAACATTAAATATTGCAATTTGTTCGGCCGGATGTTCAAAAACTATTAAATTGTTGCTAATATAGATACTCGTCATTATTTATTTCTTTAGTCAGATATGTTCATGAGAATTGGATGTGACAAGTGAGACAGTAGTAATAAAGACACCAGCTGTGTGTATAATAAATATCATTACACAAGAAAAAATCAAACACTATTTTACACCTGGCTTCTATGAGTTATGTATGTACTCATAGAAGATTCTCCATGTAACTTGTAAAAATCCCGATCTACTGGACTCTTACTTTCAATAGGATGTGCGGGTAGGTTATTATAAGAGAGTGTTCACTGCTCACTTTTCAAGTCTTATAGTAAGGCATACTGTCGCGTGCCTTGCATCTGGTAACTGCATGAGAATCAGCTGTGTAGTACATAATATCTACTACTATCTGCCAACAGGTCCTGTGACTCGGAGACTCGCTTGTATCTGGCTGAACCGGTTTTGTACCAAGAAAATTATTCGTCATTCATAACAATGTGACTCCTAATTACCTGTCATGAATTGTTAATTAATTTAATTAACTGATTTGCTTCCTCAGTTAACTTATACGAAAATCTTTTTTTATTAGGTGTAGGTAATTACTAAATGTATTTTGTCAAGCCATCGGCAGTAGATAATCTATGCTATGCCCTGCCAGAATATTTTTTCAGTTTGGAAATTATTAACTGCTGTATTGACAATAATATATCTGGACTGTACATCAAATAAGTAGGTATATTTCTGATAAAAAGCCGTTAACTAATTATTTTAGGTAGGTACTTATGTACCTAATTCCATAAAACAAATATCGATAGCCTATTGTGTTGGAAGTAAATCTACATTATTATATATTGAATGATGAATGGTATAGATATACCGTCATCGTATCAAAATCCCATATAAATTTTATATTAATCCATGTGTTTGTTTAAACATACATTCTATCCAATCAGGAAAGTATTTTTTTAATTCGTACTGTCATGGCATTCCCACAGGTGGGGTAGCCAGCGATCGAACGTGCAAGTTTTCCTCTTTGTCTAAATGAAAGTGATAATAAAGTTAATACAAAAACCAATAACTTTTATTCAAGTTTGCATTCATCAAAAATGTTTATGGATTAATAAGTTGTCGATACGTATCTTATTTATATCACAGATATTTTCACAAAAAGTACCTATGATATTTCTTCTTCCAGCACGGCCAATCACTCACCTCTCTCGTAAATATTTTGGGATTCCAAGGGCTACTATTGTAGATGAGATAATGAGTAAACCCGGGTATACAATATAATGAAAGCTAGTAGGTATACAATAATATAATTGGAGGCAGTATCTTGTAGTACGAGTATTGAACGGACCCGCATTGGTAGTTAGCTGAACATCCAATTTCCTATATATATATCTACCTTTACGTCTATATTTGAGTACCTACCTAGGCTGTTATTTGCCTATCAATCTCTCTATCTAACTGTATTATTAAGCACACAATATACAGCTACTTACCTACTCTTCTATATACCCATCTGTGAATATAGTATCCACAACC
Source organism: Athripsodes cinereus (assembly GCA_947579605.1). Lineage (NCBI taxonomy): Eukaryota > Metazoa > Arthropoda > Insecta > Trichoptera > Leptoceridae > Athripsodes > Athripsodes cinereus. Next base: position 11,108,197 of record OX388305.1, read on the forward strand.
ATAATATGTATTACTGTGACAATACATAACCTTTGTCCTGTACATGTGTGTTCCATAACCGTATGGTATTAGGAAATTAAAGAAGTGCATTTTAAATAAGATAATGAGAAAATACCTAAATTTATGACTTCGAAACATTAAAGAGATTTTAATTTTTCAGTCTCTTTCAAAACTATAAGCTATCCCGATGTTAGTAATTGTAATAAATCTTAAGGCCATTTGTATAAAGCCATCTATCTATAGTAGATGTTATACACCGCTAACATTAATATCGTTGATATAATCTTACACTCTTACATTCTAGCCTTCACACGACTAGGTGAAGATATAATCATTTGCACCTACATTATAAAGTTGTCATATCTTATTTTTAATACATTTATCATAAGCTACATGACAAATTTCCTTCACATCATCGGCCTAATGCAATCCCTAAATCACTCGCAAACGAGTAGATGAGCCTTGAGAAGAAAATAATAGAATAAAGCAATATAGTGCGTCTTGTCATAATATTGCATGAAATATGACATTGGGAACAATGCAAAGTACAGTTACTTTTGGTTATCAACTCACCACCCGCTGGGAACCACCAAAGATGATGCGTTCACTTAATTTATTATTATAGGTTGTGCTATGACAAAATGTTCATATCAAAATACCAGTTACTTTATCAATATTTTATACTTATGTAACTGTACCTTCCTTCCAGCCCGTACCTACACACTTAAGAATATAGAATACAATAAGTCTCCCAGTTTTTTTTTCCTCTAAGGTTTCTATTAAAGCGTCACGTATAAAACATGCAACATCTAAATGTTTAATTTTTTACGACACAAAGAGGTATTTTTTTATACTCAATACATGCAGTTATTCCACTGGTTACCCCACTTGTTGAGCATAATATATCACCAAATAGATATGTTACTTGTTAGATATAATTTAATATTTTGTTTTTATTTCAAGAATATTTGGAACTCCATAGAAAAGAAATATGGCAAATCCCGAACAATTTGAATCTTCTTTTGGTGAAACTTCTGATGAAGGTGAGACAATATATATTATTATACTCGTATGACACGCGTACAACTTGCTGTCTAGGAGCATTTTCATATAGAAATATAACTGAAATACCAACTTAAATTCTGCAATTTTATATGTACCTAAGTATTGGTATTTATAAAATATATATAATCCGGTAATCTCTAATTGGTATTTATAAAATATATATAATCTCGCCACTGCATATCGTCCTAGTTTTTTAAATTTTATAGTTTTGTTAACACTGTTATGTAATGATGATGTGCAAAAAGAATAAATACAGTAGAAGCCCGATAATCCGGCACGTTCGGGACCGGCTCGGTGCCGGATTATCGAAAATTCCGGTCTATCGGGCGGTAATTATAAGAACAATTAGGTATAATTAAACTACAAATACAGTGTGCAAATGCATACAACAAAGTTTATTTTACATTTCATATAATGTATGTACATTGTACACGTACTGTAAAACATATTTCACTTAGATTTAAAAAAAGTCACGAATGGCTTTTTGTTTTCTTGACTTTTGGCGTTTAGTATAAAATTTATTTCTAATGATATGGAAATCAATAATTTCTGAAGCACTGTAGCTAGTACTAGCCTCAGCAAAAGAGATAAACTTATTTAGTGATTCTGCAGCATCTGCCCAGCTGATTTTTTCCTTTTCAACCAAAATTTTTACAATCTTCCGGAGCGATGCCGGACTAATGGACTTCTACTGTAAATAAATAAGTACATGTTACGATTATTTTCTTTTTCTAGATTCATCAGTCGCAGGAGAGTACATCACTAATGAACATGAAATTCGTGGTGGAAATGTCGATTATTCTCAGAGTGTAAAATTCGTGGCAACCTTGAGGGAGTTGAAGAATTCTCTAGCAGTAGAGATGTTAAATAATTTTAACAAGGAAATGTCCTCTAGGATGACTCTGCAGGTGATGTTGGACGGTGAATTGGATTTCGACACATTCAGAAGAGCAATTAGGGTTAATAGTACTCGGAGGTCTAATTCTCAAAACCTTGAGGCACATCATCCACATTGTCAAAGTATTATTATTATTTTTATTTCTACACTTGACATCAAATAGGAGCATGCGACAGATTATTGATACCTAAATATTATTAATAAAATATATTTTTTCAGCTCACATAGTGTCGGTCGCATGCTGCAGTGACACTTCAGTTGAACTTCAATCGGCAGACGATATGAGACGACAAGATATCATTAAAAAGATCGAGGATATTGTTAAAGGTATACTGAAAGACATAATGCAAGGGAAGAATCCACAACTAACATTCAGAAATCCTAAATTGTGGACCAACTGCCTGTTTGATGAAATGTATGACACTTTAGTATTACAATCGAATATTCAATATTACCTACCATGAAATATATTAAATTATTTATTCATATAAAACAATTATTACAATTCAAATGGCACCAATAAACTCAATTACCATCGGTTCATGAAGAGATTTTTTTGACATAAAAGAAAGCACAGCAATTTGACAATATAATATATATTTGCATATTATTCCTTTCAGAATATCGCTGAAAGACAAAAGCCAGGCTCAAGCGGTAGTCACTAACTATGGTTTCTCCTCCAGTCGTAATAAGTTTGTTCTGATATTTCACTTACTCTCGGTTATTCAAAAGATGGTTTTAAAGAAAACATGTTTTACCAGAAGGTTTGTAATGAACAATAATATTTTTATATTTTTTTTAAATGTCACCTTCGACTTTCACCTTTCTTTTATATTGTCTAGGTACTATATAATTTTTACCTAATTCTGTTCAAAATGTTGTGTAGGTGTAGGTAGGTATATTATTCATATAATGTGTATGACGAAATAAGCAGATTAAACTTAACTACTCAGTACTCTCTAATATTTTTTGTTCCAGAGAATTATACTACCAGAATCTCGATAAGGTAAGAACTCAAGCAGTTGTAGATGCCGCAATCAGGGACATATGCGCACTCCTCGAAGTACCTCCTTGGGAACTGGGTATATTGGCCTCATCCAAAGGACTTGTTGCTGGAGACGTCGAATTTACGTCTGCTTCTGGTGAAGTTATTTCGTGCAGAGACGCGGGAGGTAAAAATAACACTTAAAAATAATATGCTTTACTAAATTATATACAGTAAAGAATCAACAACTAGATATTTTGTCGTAGTATTGTCCTGCTCGCATTTGATTTATCTAGACCTACATATCTCCTTGCCATAGAAAGTAAGATATTTAGGTTATTTTTTCATTATTCTCCAACATCTCCCGTAGGTCTTTTACAGGACACTTGGGTTCATCAACATTACAATAATACAACAAAAAGAAAACTTTAATACAATAGAAATGGCGGAACAAAACACAATATACAAAAAAAATGAAAAGTCAAGACACAATAAAATAAATATAAGATTGTTAGGTTAGATGGTATAATAGTAGAAGTCATGGTTGTTCTCGCATTGAGTTACTTTTGACTTGCTAACATCTTTGAAGTGTATTCCACATTTTCTGAATTTTCTCTGTTTTCTAGGATGTATAATTGCTCAAGATGTGTATAATTACACCAGAGTAAAATCAAAGGCCTTATTTATTCTGGTAGTTGAAAAAGATGCCATCTTTCAAAAGTTACTGGATGAGGGTTTTCTAAATAGGCTCGGGCCTTGTATATTGATAACAGTAAGCTTATTTTATATTATTACTTTCAGTATTTCAATGAAAAACAATAGGTACCTACCCGTTGTATAAAATATCGCGCTGCCAAAGAAATGAAATTCACCAGTTTTACCATATTTCACTATGATAATGTTTCAGGGCAAAGGTTATCCAGATATTTGCACCAGACTAATGTTAAAACTCCTAGTGGATAACTTGAAGATTCCTTCATTTGCACTTGTAGATGCGGATCCACATGGTATTGAAATTATGTGCACTTACAGATTTGGATCCCTGGTAAGCAATAACAAAGCTATACCTATTTAAATAATGTGGAATTGTTTGAAAATCTGGAGCAAATGGATTATGAAAGAATGGCAAAGAGAATGAGTATCTATTTGAAAGAAGGGATGCGAAAAAGCGCGGAGGACTGAGAACTAGGAAGCTTGATAACGTGGATCAAATTGTCACACACGACCGTCTTGAATAAGAAAAATTGTGAGAATGTAAAAAAACAAAGAAAATAAATTTAGGAATAGACGTGAGGGTACGGTATAGTAAGTGTAGATATGACAACTGATATAATATTATGAAAAGAATACAATCAGTACCTTAGGTAGGTATATAATATTACCTTCTAATGTTGTCATGATTTTGAGATGAATTCCGGTTTTCATTTAAAAACAGTTTTCACTAAGTAGTATTTAGGTTTGTGTGATGTTTGTATTTATAAAAATACGAAATTTGGGAAATATTGAAAACGATGTTTTCCATGAAATTTGCTAGTTTGTACGTATTTTATTCAAATAGATTTTTTTTACAGGCTATGTCCCACCTTGCTGATAGACTAGCAGTGCCATCTCTCCGATGGTTGGGAATACACCCCACAGACATCCCCGTACTAGATGCACCCTGCTTACCACTAACACACAGAGATGTCGGTAAAGTGAAGGACATATTATCTCGCCCTTATTGCGAATTTAATAATGCACTTGATATGCAGTTGAAGACACTGTTTGAAAATAGAGTAAAGTGCGAAATAGAAGGTGTTGCCACGATGTCTCAGGCTTATTTAACCGACAGATATATTCCTCATAAAATATGTGCCAAAGACTTGATTTAAAAAATCAATATAATTTATTATTTAACTACTTACAAAACATTGATTAAATTAAAGCACACACCTAATCAATATGTATAATATACATACAAACCTATTTGCCTTAAAATATATAAGTACTTCTCCAAAGCCTCTCTATAGGTTTTCTATCTTCCTCATATCAACTCGGATAAGTGTCTTGGGGTCAAAAGGTAAATTGAAGCAAGTGATTGTGACAGTCTCACGACTAATAATGATCTGATAAGTGGAAAGATGTCCCTCTCACAATTTATAATCTATAGAAGATAGAAAAAATTGTTTCAATTTACCTAATAATATGGAATTCTAATAAGTATGTGTACACCGACACAATTCATAAGTCTTGGAATCTTTACTCACGTGTTCATTGGAGGGAAGTCTGTGAGTCGTCTCTCTGTATTCCTATTAAAAGCGATAGATCTATGAAAGTATAATAACCGTGAATACCTCAGTTTTTATTTTTTTTATTTTGATGATCTATAAATTAACAAAGATTTAAAAAATATATAAATATTCCTTTACAATTCAGTGACGAGGTATGCCACTCATCCTTGATATCTTAACTTTTATCAGCACAAAGAGAACTACTTGTATGTTATTGCTGGTTACCCCGTTTATGGGAAATGTCGTAATAGTACCAGTTAATAAAAAGATAGGATTTAAAACATTTGCGTTGTGTCCACACTAGTGATGTAATAAATATTCGTATTCGCATTTGCGAATATTCCCATATTTCAAAGTATTCGCATTCGTATTCGCAAAAAAAATATGCAAATGTTTTGAGAATATTATTTTGGTAATAAAGTATTGGTAATTCGGTAAAAGTACCGGATACTTACCTGGTACATTGTAGAAAAAGGTACTGCAAGAAAATATTCTTTAAGAAAACCGAGGAGTTTTGATGTATTTTAAATTCCTGTAGGTACCATTTTGAAAATTCAACGACGGGGGAAGGGGGGGGGGTAGAATTTTTAATGTTTGAGCAGTTTGTAGAAATTTAAGTTAATATTCACTATTCACATTCGCGAATGTCGGCAACAAATATTCGCAGTCGCATTCGCGAATATCCAAATTCACACATTCGTTACATCACTAGTCCACAATGTTTGATAAACGCAGGAAACTAAGAATACCTACATAAAAAATAATTTTAGTGAAAATATATGTAGATAGGTACTTATTTTTCCATATTCATTTCTATCCTATACTTCTTATATTGAAATACTTTATTTCTATTGATGAACTCACAAGTTGCGAAATTGATTAATTATTTAAAACATTTATTGATAGCACAAAACATTTTACTTTTATTTGAATAAAAAATATTTTAAAAATAAAACACATATTGGTATGATTGTGTAACAATTTATTGAAAACATGTTTGTATGCAGTGTAGTTGAATATATAATATATTTTTTACAATCTTCCTCTAATTCCAATGTATTCATATTCATTCATAAATAATACAGTAATCGATACAGTATATATTATAAGGTACTTATTTATACCTCAATTAAATTCTTATAAACTCAATTTGCACAAAAATAATATAAAAATAACAATATTAACTATATGCTGAAACAGACGTATAAAAAAATGAGAGATTAAAAGTGTATAAAACAAAAAGGAAAAAAAATATACAAAAATCATTACTAAGAGGGTTGTCTCTTTTTATGTTACATGTAGTTCTTTTGTTGTAATTCATATTAATTTATTATTTTTATGGAAGAATTAAAAAATATATTTTGTTTTATAAAACCATCTGAATGTTTGTGTTTTCTTTTGATTATATTTTATATTTAATTTGGTAAATAAATAAATGCAGATTTATTTTTAGTGTGAATAATCCTGGAACAGATGATAAAGGGTATTATTGTCGTTACATATTAAAAAAGGGATATGTGAATTCATAAACGTTTTGACATTTCTAGAATAAACTACTTATAATGACATCATAACCATTTTATAAAGTGATTCTTAGTATCAAATATTAAAATTCGATACTCAAATAATAATATCACACCCCAATAAAAAGTCCAAACTACAATTTTAATGCCTTAATGATCAGTTTTAAAACAGTATGCCTAAATAAAAATGTGCGCACAAGTCTCTTTTTGAATATGCAACGACGTTATGTGGAATAAACCTAATCAACATAATTTAGTACCATTTTTAAGAAATTTAAGGTAATCAATATTGGTGTTAATCTGAAGATTTGGATTTTCACTTATTGATTTTACCCAAGTTCCACATCGCATGGCAACTTCACCATGGCATCCTGGTGAGGGATGGCACTAAAACATGTCATAATAAACAGGGAAAGCTTCCGAAGTCATTTTTTTTCATATAATACAATGTAACTTTCCAATGATTGATTGTATCAAAAATCTTTTCCACTTCGCACTGCAAAAAATCCACAAAGAACGAACCAATAATAATGTAAAAAAAATAGGAAATAAATTCTTACAGAAATTTCTCCTGATTCTTTTAAATACACATCAAAATAAGGAGAATATAAATATACAATAATATATTATGTATTTATTAAGTTTTAACTATCAATAATATGTACTTTATGCATAGCTTTATTAACATTACTATTTTGGTGTTTTAGTTCAATCCTACGTAACAACCATTTTTTTTGTCATCACTGATCATTTTTATAAAAATTACAAGTAAATATGTGGATAAATGAACGTGTAAGTAAATATAGTTACAATATTCAAAACAAAAATCAGCAATTAAATACATCTTTTACACACGGGTTCAATTATTGAACAATCCACATTTTCATCCATCTACTGCAAACTTCACTGTAAAATTATGTTCTTCATAAGCAGCACCCCTACAGCTGGATGAAAAAGTCAATCATAAATCTTCAATCATTCAATGACAATTAGAAGCATTTTCCGAATAAATATTCAAATGTATGCCTTACCCTCCTTGGGATGGGTAACGAAGGCATTTATTCAAATATTTCTTCGGAGAATGCTCTGCATTGGCACCGACACTGCTATAAGCAAGTATGTTTTGTGAACATCAGGTTATATGATTGGAGGAATATTGGACAAGCGCGAAGACAAATGAATTTCCACAAAATCACATTCAGTACTTGCACTTCTAAATGTAAGGTAAGGTAAGGTTATATTCAGAGGAAAATAAATATTCATTAATTTTCTGCACCATAACACGAGTCGTTTTCTAATATAATAGGCTCTTTCCAAAAACTCAATTTCTTAGTATATATTTTCAAATGTGGATCTTCATTGTTTCATACATTGTAACTTTGTAGGTATTACTGGATATATGTTAAAAATGACTGCAATAAATAACAAAGACTTTTCAACAATAATAAATATTATCAACAGATAAATATAATTCTATTTTAACAATACAGGGAGAAAAAAAATATATATATATTAGACCCGACATAAAGTTCTACAAACACAGAGTTCCTACTTACACGAATATGTCTTGTAATAATAATAATAATAATGTAATACAGCACATAATAATATGTATTCTAATGTAATATCCATCTCACAACATAATTCATAGTGACGTTATGTAGTTATTCGTGGTAATTCTATATAAAGAAGTATTATATATTTCTAGAGGTACATTCTACACACTGTGGCGCCTTCGCATATCTACTACCCTTCTAACCATTTAACATCAACACTATTACAAACAATACATCCCTGCTTTATCATATCTATGTATCGTATATACTGTATATGCCCTGAGAACTATACACTTTGTTGTCAACACATGCTAAAATAATATGGTGAATTATACATAGCAACACTACTTACAACACTCTGAATTGAATATCTGAACCAACACCTATATTGCTAGTACTGTAATAAATCTACACATAAAGTTTACATTTTAAATGTTTCATTTTGAAATGACTTATTTAACTGACTGAATAAATGGTATGAGTTGTGACATAAATGAAGCTATTTTGGACCAAAAATATACTGTTTTATAATTTTCAAGTCGTTTTGATTAACTAAGTAGTCGAAGTTGGG